>CBVK0101625356.1:0-12818 GCA_900067695.1 Picea abies | reverse complement strand
GTGATGTTAGATGATAGATGAATCTGATATGATAGCTTAGTGTTGAATAAAGTGAATGAATGCTAGATCTGATCTATGGTAGTATGCTTAGTGCTTGAATCTATTGACTCTATGTGAATACTGCGTCGATATGTTATTAGGGTTTAGCTACATTTTAAACTAAGACTGAATATTAATGAATCATAATTGCTAAGTGCTCTGTTAAGATATTATAATCACATATCTGTGTCCCAGCTAAGGTTGTAGAAACTGGATTCCTGTAACCAACCCTGCCTCTACCTTGGGTGAAACTTCATTTTCTTCATAGGTGTTGCCTAAAGGGCCGGTAGTTAGGGTTTTGTTGGTGCGTTGTTGTAGCATTGAACCCTAGGTCTGCCCTTGTGCCAACAACAACCTGTGGGAGTAATTGTGTTTTTGATACATGTTTAATGTCTTGAAATGATATTTTAAGTATTAAACTTCTTGCAACAGATTACTCATCGAGTGGTTTGTTGTTTCCCTTTGTTTTTTACCTCTATTATTTCATTTTTTTGTCATTAGTGTGCCACCAGCCAAGGAGGACCCTCATCCATATCATTTTTTCAACCCAACCATGCTCTTGTCTTGGTAAAACCAACCCTATGACTGACCAATAAAATTAAAAATCAACCATTCTAAACTTGAGGTGGCCTAGCTTTTCCCTTTATCAGTTAGGTTCAGACTTTAGGATCAACAATGGGAACATGAACAAACTATGTAGGAGGAATACCCACAATTGTTTTTCAATTTTGAAGAAAACATAAATTGAAAATGCGAGACCCCATTTTTGGGTAGCTAGAGTTTCAAAAATACATCTCATATTTTTGGTCACCTGCACTAACATCCATGATAAAAGAATTTTCATCCTGATGGAATGATATCAGTGAATGGGGAATGTTCCTTAGGGCAGTAGGTTGACAAAAATATGATATTTTGGTTGGGACTGTTGTTGGAGGGTAAAAACAAAAATTGCAGAATTTTCTTTATTTTTTGAATATTGTAATGTGATGTAAATTTTTATATGTATTTGGCATGGTGTTGTACGATGCACAATTGTAGGTTAGGATAATTTAACATCCCCGCTATAATCCCCATTTTAAGTTATGCATAATGTAGATATGAATGTAGCTATGGTAGAACGATCTAATATGCAAATGTATTTTTTGTTTTTAAATAAATAAAATGTGATACCAGCTGTTGGGGAATATGGATAGATATGGGGGTTGATTTTTCCACAAGGGAATAGAATGTCTAAGAGGGGTCGAAGGGGGAAATTAATTATGGGTATTAATTCTTTTCCCACGAAAAAAAGTGTAATTTTATTCATCCAAAGAGAACCAAATTACATTTTGCAGGTGTTTTTAAGCACGTCTCTGAACCTTGGATAAAAAGATCCAAGAAAAACGGGACTAAAAACCCTAAGAGTGAGAAAATATTGAAGGCATCAAACATCAAAATAACATATACAATAATCCAAGAATTGAAACAAGAACAACCAAGGGTTGAGGCCCCCTTCAGGAGAGAAAAAACATCGAGAAAAACCAATAAAAAAGAAACTCCGAAAATTGGATGAACTAGGTCAAAGCGGTATAGAAGTCATACCAAAGCATCGATCTGCATATACATCAAACCTTGAATGTACCATAAAATTGGATGGATGAGGTCATAACGGTATAACATCCACACACCAAAATCATCGATATGTCTATACATCAAACCCTAAACATTCCAAAAAAACAGAGAAGAAGACCACAGACTAAAAAGAACTAACCCCCAAGAAAAAACTGATGAGAGTGAGTGAAACAACCAAGAAATACCAAAAACAGAATAGACCAGGTCTGAGTTACATACATACCCCTCAAAGGGAAGAGAGGTTCCAAGAACTATCTGATCCACTAGTTGCAATATCAGAACTTGGAAAAAAATAATTGAAACCGGAGCCAAACATCAAGGGTATGCATAAAACACTGACAAAAATCCTGAAACAAGGAGAAATATCTGGAAGAAGGCCCACAAGGGATGGGGAGGAGCCCGACAGAGAATATGGCGTCAAAAAAAACTGGAGAAGGCCGCAGATCCTAGATATAATAAAGAAAAAAAGAAACAGAAGAAAATGTGGAAGGGCATGGAGCCAAGGAACCTATCCTATCCCAAACCCTCAATACCTCTCAGGAATCTTACATCCAAGCCAATCTGACTGGAATCTGCAGAATCCCAAAGAAAACATGAAAACACTCCCCATAGCATAAAAAACCAAAACTGATCCGCAGACGAATAAGAGCATGGGAAAAGGTCATTGTAGAGGTCGTCACGATTAGAAGCCCATGAAAATACCTATAGGATGGAAAGAGGAAAATAAAAGAGGGATTGTGGCTAGGGTTTCCCTGGCCGTAGTCCACCCAAATATCTTCAGTAATTATGGGTATTAATTCAACCCATTTTCCTAAATTTTATTACCATTGGGGATAAATTTTAATTTATGTTTGAGTGTATGAGATCCCAATCATTAAACTCATGTAAGAGGGTGGGTATGAGAGTAACATCCCATAGTTATTGTAGAGCATGGGGTTGAAGTAAAATAAACTTTGGGCAGAGTGAGAAATCAATTATTTTCATAAAATAGAGCAAAGTGTTTTTGGGTAGCTACAGGTAGTTTTCACACATTGAGTTTTACATGAACAACAAGTGGAGAGTAGAGAAAAAGAGAGCATTGGATATAGAGAAAGAAACGCAGGTGAGTTATTGAGCATGGTGGAGCATTTTGAAGTTATTTGGAGTTGAGGATTGAAGATCCATGTTGTCAGGAATGAAGAGTGAACTCTTGTGTGAGTCTCAGTGTAACAACAAGTGTTGTGGTTCTTGTTGGTAGTTTTCTTGGTAGTGAGTTCCCTATATTTTCCCAATAGAGAGATTCCTAGTTACTTGTCCCAGAGAGACCCTAATTAAATAATGTGACACCCGATGGACTGAGATAAATGAAGGGGTACATTCCTTGGGTTGGGAAAGTCGAGAGGAAGAGAGTTAGAGGAAATTTGAGATAGATGTAGGAGAATACCAATGGGTTGTCAGATATTGAGTTGTGAGTGGACTGTGAGAGGAACCCTTTTCTTGTGGATTCTTAGCCCCAGCTCGAGGGTGACTTGTTGTTGATATTTGGAACAAAAATTCTATGATTGGGTGGAACCTCCTTCCCAAGCAACTGGTTGCACAATTGTTTAAAAAATTTAAGTGTTTATTTCTTTTCCCGTGTTAATTTATGAGTTTAATTGTTGTGCATGAGAATGAGTTATATGTTGTTGTGGTGAAATTTATTAGCTACATTTATTTGTTTGACTAGTATGGAAAATTGCATGAGCTTGAATATAATGTTGTTCATAATTTTGTATTTAATTGCATCTGTTAGTGAATTTTAGTAATAGAGGAAACATGATTTCAAGGTGGTGCTCGAATAGTCACGCGCGCTTGGAATAGTTTTTGCACACAGTAATAATTTTGTTGGGTGTGCACTGTGAATAGTTATCGCATGCAGTACAAAGGTGGTTGTGCACATGTCTTGTCCCAATAAGGGCACGACATTCATGTTGGTCGACATGATGAAGCTGCATTTAAATAATGTTATCTAAAATGGTTAAATATGTGTATAATTCTTAGCTGATAAGCTACATAAATTTAATTAGAAGAAAAATTTTCAAATTTATTTGTATTTTCTGCAAGTAGTGTTCCTCAGTAAGCTGGGGGAAGTTACACTTGAAAAATGAATTGTTTAAAAAAAATAAACAAATCATTTTAGTAAAACATATCATTTTAAAAAACATTGATCATTGAAATAAAACATGGATCATCCCAATAAAAAAACTCATTCAAATCCTAAACAACATGAATTGTTGAGAAAAATCATAAATTTAAACTATTTAGAAAACTTTCACATAACCAACCAAGTAGGTAATATGTTCCTAATTCTAAACTATCATAATGGAATGTTGTTTAGAAACAACATTGTAATGGAATTTCGTCCTCAATTATTCGTTCATGATTTTTCTTTGTCATTTTCCATATTTTAAACTTTGATTTGTTCTTTTTTTTTACTTCTATAAACTTTATGCGAGCAACACAAACTAGATGGCTATATTGGAAGCTTGTAAAATCTGGTTGAAAATCCTAAAAGTGAACATGGTCCATATTTTCATGGCTTTATTGAAATAAATAAAAATGCAATACAATATTTCATATTTTATATATAAATACAATATCATCATAATCCTTCATTAACCTACACTTTCTCTGACATTGCAAGTGGCATTTTCCCCTTCTGAGTCATATCTATATGTTTCCAAGTTTTAACATAATTATCATTTTTTCACAAACCTCTGTGGATTCTCTATCGTCTATACAAATTGGACAAAATCACGATTCCTTCCTTATAGAAAATTCAAACACATTTTCAAATATCTTTATCCTAATAGAGTGAAAATCTATAATCCCACATATTATGTCAACATCATATTGAATTGATCTATCTACATCCTCGATTCCAATATTCTAGAAGGACCTATATTTTAAATAACACATAGATTTGAAGGGTCGACATATTTTAAAGACATTTTGATATTCCCATCATCATTAAAAATAACAAAATATACTTTCACTAAAGTTAATCAAATTTGTAAACAAAATATATGCACACTTGCACACACCACTCAACCGTCAATAATTGGTATGGCTTAAATTCAATGTGCACCATTGAACAACTAGATCAACCAATATAAATCAATCAACAAAGTGGCTCATATACCACCTTCAAAGTGATCATTTTACTCATTCCCATGCACCATCATGCTCTCCTTTTCCATGTCCACTTCATCCAAGAAAGTAAGGTTTTTTTTTTTTTTTTACAACAGAGGTATGGCTTTGAATTTGCATAATATATAACTCAAAATGAGGATACTAAGTAATACTAAGCAATTTAACTAAAAAACAATATGGGCAATGAGCATGACCGAACATAATAAATGATTTTTTAAACAAAACCACTCCATATACGATCTTCAACACATGCTTGGGTAAATGTATTTTTCGTATTAACAATATTCTTGTAGATTTGAATTTATCTCTTTCAAATGGTTTCACACTTGGTATTATGTTAATATATGTTGATTCAATGTGTGTAAGAAACAGATCAATTGTCCCAACTTGCTTGGAAATAATGGAAATAATGTAAACTAACACTACACATCATACAAACAATGGAGTTAATAAAAAACATATAAAATAAGATAATTCATAATATCAATAATGAATTAAAGGTTTTTTCCAACCATCATGTCCACTTGCAACTAGATCAAACCTTTAAACCAATCAATTGACTAAGTTCAGTGTATTTGTATTTATTGTTTATTTCTCCTATGAGAGTTGATAAGAAAGAAAGCATACTCTACTCAATGTAGAGGCCATGATTGTATCGGTGAGTGGTTGGTAAACAAACATGGAAAAATCCACTAGATTTAGGGGAAACACAAACTCGTGGCCCTTTGATACCAAAAAATCTCTTAATACAATCTTGGAGGAGGCTAGTAATGAAGGACATACTTCACCCAACTATTGGAGGTAGGCATTGAGTTACAAATGCTACAATTTTGGATGCCTTGGAAAGCATAGAAAGGATGAACAAGGAGAGATATGATCATTGGAAGAAGTTCTTTATTATATCATTGTTCAATCTATCTCATTTTTTGGGTTATATACCATCCCACTTAGGCAAGTCAATATTGGAATCATGAGTTACATGTCAAAATTGAGGAGGAAGACTCTTATAGAATTGGTCATGCTGGTGGAGGAAATGATTGAGCCTAGACCTCTTGTCTACATTAACAAGGAATAATTTCCTCCATTTAAGAACCATGGAGGTCAATTAGAATTATCCAAAAGATAGTACCCTCATCTTTTTATATACAGTTTATGTTATGCTTCACTCTTGAATCATTATCTGTTGAAATATGTGATTTCTAAGCAGTTTCGTGATGGGACTATAAATAGATTAGTTTATGGGTATGGAAACCTATATGGAAATTTTGTAATTTATAGTAGGAATAAACTTTGATAAATAGATTGAACAACAATGGGTGGTAGGAAGAATAATAATACAATGTTTCCATTTTGAATGAAAATGGAAATCTTACTTGGGAGAGTTTCTATTTTAAATAAAATATTTTTTTAGCAAAAGAAAAAAGAAGAGTAGGAAATGCATGATCTACAAGAATTCATATGCTTTAGGATATATATATATATATATATATATATAACCACAGCAAATGATATCTAGAATGAGGAAGATTCACTTTTGAGTTTTAATCATATACAATGTTTCAAATTCCTCTCAAAAAATGAATATGCTTAAGATGACATTCACATACTCTGGTGCAAAACTCCTTACTTATTGTATGTAAAGGAAACTAGAACTAGGCATTATGTGGAACCCATGCTTGAATTCTTCAACCATATATTGATTCTAATTAAGAGTTCAAGTTTACAAAAGTCACCATACATAAAATGAATGGTTTTAAACAACATTCATAGCAAGGAAAAGAGAGGTTGTCGATAGGGGAGAGGGATCCCATACACTAAGAGACTGAAAAAACCCATCAAGCCAACACAATCATCCATTGTTGCCATGGTTATGAGTGTAGTAGTTTCATACCCTAATTCCACCAACAAACTTAGTTATACAAACTAGTTTGGAGTATAATTATTTTCACACATTCAAAAATCATCATAGTTATTTGGAATTAGAATTAAAGGAAACATGTAACTCATTTCCTCCAAAAATTTCTCAATCATTACAACCACAACCTTCACAACAACTTGATAAGAATTCAATAGGACTTAGGGGATTCTACCAATGGAATTCATGGGTATCCCTCTAATTTTATTGGAATTGATATAACAAGAGAATGACAATGTTTTCCTCATCTTCTCCATTTCCTTTCAACACATTCAATCATTTCTCCAAGCCAACACATTCATATTTGTAGGTAGAAACAATATTTTTGACAAGAAATTCATTTCCATTATTAGTAATAAAATATAGATCAATCATCAAGACACAAAGGGAATACAAGGAAATTCTAGATTAGAGATAAAACATGTGTCTTATCAATAAGTGGATACAAGAAATAGACTAAATGTGAGAATTTTTCCACCCAATCATAGGCAATCCTTATGAATTCCACCCCCTACCTAGGCTATGACACCATTAGGGTGAAGGGGAAATATTTTCAAGACTCTGAGGTACTCTGAGGTCACTCATCCTATCCCAAATTGCTTCAAATACTAACCAAGAAAAATATCATTAATGAATTTATATTACTAATGTTCTAGTTATAATAACTATGGCCCTCCCTCTACCACCCCATAAAACACAAAGAGATACCCCCTTCTCCTCTCCATAGTCCCTCAAGAGTCCCCTTCAATGTTTTTTAGTATATGTAAAAGGAGACCAATCTAATGTATACTTTCATATTAAGTTCCAATATAGTTTGGTTCTTGAGAACGTAATGGACAACCATTCTATAGGGTTATACAGTTGATTTACTACTCAACCAAGTGTCTTTCAACACTGCAACATGTTTTCCTTATTTGTGATTTTCCACCTTTCTTCTATAGTTCTTCTCAAAATTCTACTCATTTTATTTCTTGGAGATCAAATGGTAATTTTCCCCTATAGCTTCCAATAATGGTTCTCTTTTGTGTGTCACCCCCAACATGCCAAAAGAAAGAAATGATAAGAAAGAGGCAGATCCATTAGAATTTTTGCATGTACATATGAAAATAGGAGGTATTTGGATTTCCCAAAAAGATGGAGTCTTTCCACTCCTCCCTTCCATCCCACTCTCATGTCTTCATTAAAATGAAAGTTATCATTTTAACTAACTAGTAGCATCATTAAAACAAAGGGAGTTGGAATATGGCACATGGTAAATAGGAAGAGGGAAAGATTAGGAGACATAGGTAACTAGGATTATAGTTATTCCCCTTAGACCCCCTTACCTCTTTCCCTCTGCTGGAATCATATCCCCTTAAGTGCCCTTTCTCGATAGCCATCCTTGGACCTTTATATATTATGTTTCAACATAAACAATCAAAAATCTTAAACCTACCACAAAAATCCTACTACATGGTATTTATAAATACATTTACATATATGTCTATCCATTCACTAGTAGGGCCTTGGCCTTCAGCTCCACACTAGGAATACATACTAGCATACTTACATATTTTACATATGGGTTCATTTACATAACTTGATTCATATCATCACAACACTTATGTATACTTGAAGCGTGTCAAAACTAGGGATATTACATTGTTTTTCAAGGAATGGGTTCAATTATGAAGTTTGATGATTTCACATAGTTGATATTTGTCTCCTCGCATGTTGAGGTAGAAAACCAAAATAAGCCTCCTAGTCAAGGATGGTAGATAGATTGATAATAAAGGAGATGAAGGGATTCGAGGGAAACAAATAAGACTTTTTTGCAATGTACACATCCAGGTTTTTCATATGGTCATCATACAAAATCCAAGCTTTGATGTCATATCCACCATTTAAATTGATCTTTTCCTATTCTAACGACAAAAAAATTGGATTTTACACTATTAACACTAAAGCCTACATGGTTGTTATCGATATCTTTAGTCACCGGGCTCTGCCTTGTGTCAAACATGATTTCCAACACCATACTACTACTAGTCTTGTTAGTGGAGGTGTTGAACAATCCAAACCATTGGCAAGTTATGATAAAATATATACAATCCCCACCACTTCCATGAGGGTAAATATTGAAATGGATGAGGTATTGAAGGATACACTCATATTTCCATGGTATAGCCTAAATTTGTTTCTAAAGAATGCTCTGCAATTCAGTATATAGTTGGTTGAGCAATTTCAACTTTTCCCTTATGTTTTTGTCCCATTAAATTCTACATGTGCTTCCAATTGTTAGTTGTGTTCTTTGGGTGAAAAAGAATGACAACCTTGGTGATTATGGTTTTTTCCATGCCTACTTGGGCTACATTAATTGGTATAACATTAGGTTGATTCCTACTGTAAATTGAAAATCCAACAAAAGAAGGAATATTAGGTAGACATTGTTTGGAGAATAGTGATAATGTTTGTTGGGTAGAGTTGAAGGGAGAGGATAGAGAATGAGTCCAATAAAAAATGGGTAGATTACATTGAGCAATTCACATTGTGAGCTGGAGAATTTGTGGGTAGATTTGGAAATCGATTTTGGTTAGTAGACAACCTATGAGCTTTGATTTCTTTAGGTAGAAAATAACCATTGGGGTTTTAAAGTTTGAAGGGAAGATTTAAATTTGCAAATGGTTCTTGAACGTATCTCTTACAAACAAATTTGTTAGGTAGAGTTGTCAAGAAAATTTGGAGGAGACAACAATTCCAACAAAGTATGGGCTGCTAAAAATTGTTGTAAGGGGTTTTGAGTGAAGAAAGTTAGTGAAAAGGGAAGATAGATCCAAAATTCTAGGTGGATAGATATGCAATATTAAGGGAAAAGTTTGTGGATTGCAAGCACATGGATGGAATTCAAAATAATTGTAAATATTGGGAGCACCAATAGAATAAGTCCCTATGAGTAAGAGACCTTAGATGAGTTAAGTAGTTTAATGGCTAAGTTATAAATCTTGGAGGTCACCCAAGGAACTAGTCCAAAAAAACACACAAATAAGTTGGGTAAAGAGAAAACCCTTACCAAGGATAATACTTTGAAGGGGAAAAGAAGATATCATGATGAAGATGTGGTTATGGTAGCATTGGAAGGAATGTTGGTGAGAATGGATACCTTGGAGTGGGTTAAGAAATCCTACTAGGTAGACAAATCATATTCTCATATTGAATTGGACTAGAGAAAAAATGAACACATCCTGATAGTGAAGGAGGGTGATGAAGGGGACAGTGGTGACACTGTGACGATCATTTGTGCACCTGAAGAAGGAGTGCCACTAGAGGAGGTTCCTTGGGGAATGCAAATTTATTTAAAATATGAGAAATGGATCTATGTTGAGATAAACAAGGAAAAATAGACCCAAGTGGAATTGGACCAAGTTAAGGATGAAATTGTTAAATCAACAGTAATGAAAGGGATAGCAGTCCATGAGGACACTATTGAAGATATGTAGATACCAAGGTGGCAGTGATAAAAAGAGTTAAAGAAGACAAAAATGATGTGAGTGCCAAATTGGAAGTCAATTTCAAATTTGAGGTCTCTCAAGTGCAGAAGGGGAAGTAAAGTGAAGAAACCTTCTAAGCAAAGGAGGTGAAGGTAAATCTCCAAGCAATGTATATGAGATAAAATGATTAGAAGTAGGTCCTTGAATTCCTACCAAATTCAGAAGAGGGTGATGATGCAGAAATCATCAAATGCACATATGAGGATGGAAATTACATGGAGGAGGTTCCCATGCGAGGAGTATATTTAATTGACACATTTCATGTTTGTTAATGTGTTGTAGTAGAAAAAGGAAGAAGTAGTGTTATTTTTTCTACAATTTAAAAAGAGGAAAACAATAAAATTAGCATTGTAAGAGAGGAAGAGATTGCAACCCATGGAGCTCTTGTAAAAGATGAAACAAAGGTCGAGCAACAATGTTAAGTACTAAAAGAGAAGGTAATCATAGATATTTTGTTTACTTTGAAGGCACATTGGAAGGAGAAACTAATAATAAAGGTATAGCGGTATTTTTTAAATACCCCACAACAATGGAGAATGTTGCAGCAACAAAATATGATAAACCCACAATAGTAGAGAAGGAAACAGGAGAATTTAATGGAATAAATGAGGAAATAGCCTTGAGAGTTATAGGGGTAGAAAGTGGATATAAAAACATTACATTTATCAATATCCATTGTGCAAGTGAATATTCCTATGTCCAAGAGGATCATATGAATGAGAAGAAGATCCATAGGGATGATGGACATGACAATGATGATGTTTCCATAATAGTAGTAGAACTAGAAGAGGGGAAGGCAACTGAAGGAGTTACAAATGTGGTAGTCAGAGTTGCAAAAGAGAAAGAGGAGGGTCCAAAGAGAGAGTTTGTTTTATTTGAAAAATTATTTGTTAATGAGTGTGTTAAGATAGACAATGAAATTGAGGTCACAAAAGATGAGAAGGAAGGGAACCATGATGAATTCCAAGTTTTCTTAGCAATGTGAGAAAAGAAGAAAGTAAGGATGGTGGAAACAAGTTGAATTTAAAATCTACAAAAGTAGAATAAGACCATTGTGTCGATGTAGATGTTTCCAAAATGGGATGATGATAAAGTTGTTAAATGCATTCAAAAATAAGATGAAGATGATGTGGATAAAATTGCATTTCTTAGCATGAAAGAAGGGGAGATCATAGTTGATACGCAGGAAGATTCAACATTCCATATGTGCATGTCTAAGGAATAAGATGAGAAAAAATATATTGCAACCAATAGGCAAGTAGATCTAGTAGTTCATCTGACTGATTGCACACTCAATGGAGGAGAAGTGATGGAAGAAATGCCACTACATGTAAGAAAGAAAGTCTAGGAAAACATCAGACTGAAGAGGTTTACGTTCCTTAAAGCATCAAGAAAGAAAATTGCCATGGAAGAAGATCATTGGAGGGAATTATGCCAATGAGGGAGATGAAAAGAACTACGAGAGGGACCTTATTTTTTCATCATAGCATAAAGAGGAAATGTTTCTTGTTGATTTAGTGCCCAAACAAGAAAAGGGAATTGCACTTTCAAGTGTGATTGGAAAGATAAGAGGTATAAGGGATTGTGTTGAGTTAGATATGGAGCTATCTTTCTCCACGAGGAGTATTATTGTAGTGAAGAAAGGCTTGATGATCCATGGAAAAATTTGTGAAAGCAAAGGGATTGTGTTGAGTTAGATATGGAGCTATCTTTCTCCACGAGGAGTATTATTGTAGTGAAGAAAGGCTTGATGATCCATGGAAAAATTTGTGAAAGCAAAGTGTAGTACCAAGAGTGGTTCAAAGTATGGATTTGAAGGAAGAAGTGGATGAGGCATGAAATTACCTGTGTGGATGTTTGAATGGCATGTACATTGAAGGAGTAGTGGTATATTTTTAGTAGTAGACTATGGTCTCAACATGAGGTCATGATTTTATTTTTAACTAGAGAATATGATGCAAGGGCATCAGATTGGGCTACCACAAATATCTTATCCTTAAATTTGTTTTCCATCTAACAGATATACCATTATGGTGATTGATGAACTGGTGGTGAAAAAAGTAGTCAAGCAACCACAAAAATCTTAGTTTCCTATTCAACACCTCATTTGAAAATCATTGGGCCATCATGGAAGTTTGAGTATTTCTAGCAGAAGGAGTAGTAGGCCACCAAAATGAATCTAAGTTATCAATCTCCTTTCCATCTAACGATTTCAATTTTCACCATGGTTTTCCTATATTTGAGCCTATGTTTCATGGGTCCCCCAAAGCATTTCTTCATGTGATCACCCTTTGGTATAATTAATGAGTGGTTGAGTGCTTATTTTGATTTTTGAAGCCCATTAATTTTTATGGGTAAGATGATACCACAGTGTGCTTTCTAATTGGTTGAGCCTATGCCTCTTTATGAGAGGTGGTTGGAGGATTTAATTTTTCAATGTAAATTTTAATGGAGCAAGGTGTAAATGTGTTGAACCTGCACAAAATAGATCTATATAAACAATAACACACACATTTGCAGAGAGAATTGGAGAAGGAAGAAGAAGGAGAGAAAGA
>CBVK0101625354.1:0-25594 GCA_900067695.1 Picea abies | reverse complement strand
TGATGATGTATTGATGATGGTGTACTCAGGCTCTTCATAAGAACTTTCTCATGAGAAAAAGTTATTTTCATCTCTTCCAAAAAACTCATTTTTGAAGACTGTTCGCAGGATGCTATTATATTTGCCTGTGAGAATGCATGATTCTCACAGTCTGCTTTAAGCCAGGGTGCGAGAAGTTCACACTGTGTTGAATTGATAGGGTGTGAACTCTTTCTAAAGCAAGGAAAAAGATGAATTCTCGATGCTTCTAGAAGGGAATCTTCTAGAAGGATGAGATGGCATTCGAATGGTCCTAGTACTAGATTCCCTGATATTTTGGGATCATTCCTATCCAAGTAACTAATTCATTCTCTCCTATATATTGAGGGAATTCTCATGGAAAAAGTTAGAAGCAAGATTCATTGGAGAATTAGTGAAATAATTGTGTGAAGGACTCAGTATTGAACAGCAGCTTGGAGACTCCATCAAGTTTACCAAGAGGATTTGATCTTCTTCATGCAAGGATTGAGCAAGTGTGTGTGTCGGAGCCAAGGGTCATCGAAAGGAAGTTTGTGACATCAAGGCTCAGGTTGTAATCTTTACTTTCCATTAATATGATACGGTAATATGTCCCTTTCCCATAAATTTGATTCCACTTTATTGTATAATTCCTTGATCATATACATAGATTGATTGTTGAATAGATTGTGCTTTCTTCACTTTGGTTGGTTTGTGTTGTCTTGGTCTTGACTGTACGAGAGCACTGGAGTGAAGCAGGAGCAACAAAGACCATAGGAAGCGTTAATAAGGTATGTTACTTGTTCTTGCCTCCTATTTAATTCATTGGTTAGAATCTAGGGAAAGAGTCATGTTCTATCTTGCTTTGTTCTAGATCCAGGTGGATCTAGGGAGATCAGTTTGTGTCCGCACTTACGGATTTATCCAATAACAAAATTGGTGACTCCACTAGGGACATCCCATTTTCTTTGTGGCTTTTGATATTTTTCTGTGGCCATTTTCTCTGGTTTCACTTTTCTCCTGTCCTATCAATTTCTGAGTCTTCAGGATATCCTGATAGACCCTCTGGGTCCAGAGGCCTTTTCAAATTTTGCTTCATTTTTCAAATTTTTGACTATGTTTAGGAATTCTCGCACTGTACTTCATTGCAGCCTGTGAGAATAGGTAGATTTCGCACTCTGCCTTTAGGTTTCGGTGCGAGGTTCTCGCATCCTACTCAAGGGTCACCCGCGAGAATCAGTGATTCTCGCACAGTGTATTAGTGCCTGCCTGCGAACATTATTTTTCAAAAGTTTGAATTTGAGTTTTGGCTTTTTTAACTGCCCAGATCAGTGTGATTGCCTCATAAGAGTCTCTTGGACCTTAGATTGATATATTTCTTGTCTTCGTTTGCATGCATGAATAGTTTTATGATTTTAAGGCTTTTCTTGTCATTTTTGGCTTGACTTTCGTTTCTTGGCTTTTCTTGGCAAAACCATTCTCTCTGTTTTCAGAATCTAAGTGTGTTTGAGTAGTTAAGATCCAGTGATTGGTTGAAAGTTAAGATTGTTTGGTTTTTCTCATTTGCTTATGGTTTGAAAGATCATTGTCTTTTTCATTTGAAAAAGACTAAATTGGTTTGCTCTTTATTTTTTCTTTCATTGAGAGAGTGGATTGGGTGTTTATCATTGCTTGTTCATTGTTTTTCTAATTTTCTGTACTCTCATTGGCATAAGTGAGGGTCCCTTTTGAAAAGTGAACAAAGATTTTCTTTCAAAAAAAATAAAAAATAAAAATCGTTTTTTGTCTTCGAAAACATTGAAAATCAAATTGTTGAAGTTGTTGAAAAAGACACAATAGAGTATTGTTCTTTGATGCGTGATTTGTTTCATTTTCATTTTTAAGGAAATTTTGCATTGTAATACAAGGTTGATCTAGAAAAATTTCTCTTTCCTTCCCATACATAGGATTCATTGAAAGAAAAGTGATCTATTTCATTTTCATCCTTGCATTATTGGGTCAGAGTCATACAACATAAGTTTCATCTATGTTTCCTTTGAGTAAACAACAGCTCTTAATAACACTGCATAATCACAAAATTTATCTAGTAACTCTTTTCTAGGGCTCTTTTACACCAACATTTAGTTAGGCTAGCGCTTTGGAGTAGGAAGAGAGATACACTCTCCAAAATCACAAAACACACAATAGCATCTTGTGTTAGGGAGTGCTAAATTCCATTTGCAACATCCTGTCTTGGGAATCCCTTCTCACACAAGGGTCAAGAACAAGGTCGCATTGATATTGATAGAGTTACTCACCCTGCTTTGTTGATATCAGTGTAGAGATTTCATGTATTATGGGGGTCACTCGGAGGTATACCCACAATGATGAGTGGAATCCTTTTGAGTTGATTTCGGGCTAGATAGCTGCCCTTGCGTGTGGATCGGACTGTCGACTATTCCCCCAGGATTTATTGTTGTTGGTGGTGACCTTAGTGGCCTATCTCTCTAGGTTCTTACTCGAGGTGACTGTGGAGGGGAAAGTCTTCACGGTACCTGGAATTGATGTTGACCAAACTCACTCGGGCTCCTTGGAGGGTATACCCATGATTATGTGTGGGAGCTTGCACCAGGGCATAAGTCTGTTAAGCAAGTCATCAACGTAACTTTTCCACCCTAGCCCAGCCCCTTCTTATCTCGTTGTTGCGATGTTGAATTTCATCACCAACTAGTGGCTTCGAAATTAGAGGGTCTTGTTTGCTTGGTGTTGTTTCCTAGCTTTTGTTTACTAGCGCGTGTTGTTTGTTTGCCCAATTGGCCATAAGATTATCTTTGTGAGTTTGTTACTCATTCACAATTGATCCTCCATGTCGTTCCTGTAGAATGCAGGTTTTGTCTCCAGAGTATCCGGAAGATTCTCAACCCTTGCCTACGAGTTCACCTGAGGGCTCTCCTCAACACCGTGAAGTCCCAGACATTACCACGCCACAAGTGGAACACACTGACTCTCTAGAAGACTTTCGAATTACTAATACTATAGAAGACTTTCGACGTCACCATGATTTTGAGAGACGATCTCCAACTGAACCTGGGAACCAAGATCCTTTTTGGTCTGAGAGTGTTTTTAGACGGGCCCTTTTTGGTCCAGACTCACCTATGGTTTCTGAAATCTCTCCACCTGTGATTTCAGAAATATCCAGTCCAGAGATAGTATCGGTTACTCCCGCTTATCGCTTTAATGTCCCTTTTGAAATGGCCCATCTCGCGAATACTACAAGTGTTCCAACTGGGTTTACTGCGGCTAATATTGCTCCTATAAACACACAGCAAATGCCCAATGTCACTCTGACACTACCACCCGGATACCATGCGTTGAATGCTTTGTTGAATGCTTCTATTCCAACACCTCTGCAAACCCCATCCGGTTCTCCAAGTGGTCCTTCTTTTCTTGGGCACCCTATTCCCGGTTTTATTTTGACACTCCCTCGATTTCCTGCTGGAAGACCTTTATTATCTTCCTCTGGCAATCCTAATCCTAGTGGCACTATCCCGTCCATTACACCAAACTTGCAGATTCCTGTTGGTGGACAAGGTGGTACGATTCAACCTCCTCTTACCAGACACATTCCAATTACTACACAACCTTTTATTGGAACAAAACTTTCGGTTGGAACACCACCTACGATAGGGGGACCAACCCCACCTTTTGGAAAAAATATACCTCCATCTTTGGCCCAGTATTGGAATCAAATGATACAAAATCCTCCTCAAATGACTAGGGGGCAGTAGTTGCCTATCCCTACTATAGGCCAACCATATCCAGGTATACCCAATCCTATTTGGGGTCAGGGTCCGAATGCTCAAACTTAGGTCCCCGCTCAAAATCAAGGTTACAATCCCCGGAGCTACTATCCTCTTTAGCCACCACCGAATCTGCCTGGACCTTCCCATTACGGGAAAAATGCTTACGGTCCTACTGGTTTTCCGATAGGGCTTCCACCCCAAAGCCACTAGTACCCGCAAGTGAATCGACAGTTACCTTTTCTTGCTACTTTGGATTTGCCGGATTTGTCTAGGATTTTAAATGATACTATTCGTCACTCTCCCCAATGGCTCGTTATTCCAGCCAAGCTTCCATTGGACATTCCTAAATTCGATGGCAAAGTGGGAGAGGACCCAAATAATCACGTTATGACCTTTCACCTATGGTGTTCGTCCAACTCATTGATGGATGACTCTATTCGTTTACATCTTTTTCAACGAATCCTTACCGGTTCTGCTGCGAAGTGGTATATTGAATTGCCACGAGGTTTCTTCTCTGATTTTAACACCCTAGCTATGGCTTTCCTTATGCATTACCAGTTACCGATCCGTTATGATACGGGGACCAAAATTTTGAGTTCCTTCAAACAAAGCAAAGGCACTCATATATATGATCACATCCATGAGTGGAAAAGGAGAAGACGACTCATTAAACTTGAGGTCCCCGATCAGTTGTTGGCTAAACGGTTTACAAAATCTATTGTGAATGAAATCGGTAAGGAGATTGCCATGGGTGGCATCATCACGGAAGAGCAGGCTATAAGTCGTGCTCAATATCTTGATCTCATTTATTCACAAACGGGAACCCTTTACGATTTACTACTTGACTTACCTCGTCCTAATACTTCCAGCACTTCAACTACTCCATCTACCTCGCATGCAGCTAACGGTGTGATTGGTATTGCTCAAACCCAATCACATTCCACTTCAAGTGCCACCCCCAAATCTACTTCTTCTAATGTTCACCATGCTCTGTCTCCTACCACTCCCACCGACAATACTTCTGAGGTAAATGAGGTCCAATCTACCCCAGCCGGTAAAAACAAATCTAAAAAAGGGAGAGGCAAGAATAAGGAGGGAAAAAATAATCCTCAAGCAGAGCAAACAAAAACTACCCCTGTTGACAACCGGGATAAGAGCAAACCACAATACCCTTGCCTTATCTGTGGTGATGATCACTACATGAAGGATTTTCCATGACATGACGAGGTCACTAAGTTCCTTCAAGGAACCCCAAAACCATCTACACCGGTTGTTTTATCCCAACCCTTCCCGTCTCAACAATAGGCTCAGTTGGTCATCCATGACCAACCCTCATCTTCTACAACCTCTTATGTTTTGATGTGTACTGGAAATTCTAAGCAGAGTAATGTTTCACTCACTACTCGGGCCAAAGATTATTCTCCCTCTAAGGAGAAGGTTGATGATTTACCGTCTTCTTCAGCACAACCCTCTCCTGCGACTCCACCTACCAACGGTCCTCTTCATCTCGAACGACTGAGCCTCGACATTGTTCTGCGACCCCCCCCAAAGGGTGTTGTTCGAAAATCGTCTTTCACTCCTCACGCTCGTGCCACCCAGAACTACAACATTGTTGAGGATCTGGCTCAAACACCTTCTATGATGTCAGCCCTTGAAGTCCTTTAGACTTGTCCCGCGCAACGGAAGGCCCTGTTGAAAGCTATCGGTGGAATCGATCCGACGGATACGAATTTGATAATCTTTGATTTGGAAGATCACGTTCCAAGGTTACCCCCTCAACTTGCGTTCCATATTCAAGTAGTTGTCTCTGACAAAAACATTTTCCGAACCGTTATCGATGAGGGTGCCTCAACTTGTGTTATGTCTCTTGCTTGTTGGAAAGCCATTGGATCTCCTCCTTTGAATGAATCCCAGAACACTCTTAAAGAATTCAACGGCTCTGGTTTTAAGCCATACGGTGTTCTTCCTTCATTGCCCATTATGTTAGAAGGTAAAATGGTCCAAGTCAAAGTGGAATTCTTTGATGCTCCCCTTGATTATAATCTTCTGCTTGGACGCAGCTGGATCGATTCCATGCGTGCCGTTGTGTCGACACTTTTTCGTATCGTACGTTTCCCTCATCAAGGAAAGGTTGTTACAGTTGACCAACTCACCTTCTTCAATTCCGATACCCATACTAGAAACGTATCGTTTATTGCTAAAACCCCACCAGGTTATGAGACTGTCGGTGTAGGCCGTTTAAAGGACTCCTCGTTAATGGGTACTTTTCCCATTCCATCGCCCGATGTCCCATGCCCATTAATTGCTTCTATCAACATGATCTCCACCATGCCTCATGAACTTCCTATGTCTCATGACCCTTGGATTGTCCCTGACCCTGGAGATCATCTTCGTTTCGGCGACGCAATGCCCTTAAGTCCGGTTGAATCCGCCTACCAGGCTATTCAGTCGGCAACACCTTCTACCCCCTCTCTTGATGAGTTGTCTCCCGATCCTTTTCATGTTATTTTTCCCACTGACGAGATGATCATGTCCATCATGGAGGACACCCCTTGGGATGATGGGAATCATCGTTCTATCCTTTTTCTGGAGAAACACACTCTGAGAACTACCAACGGATTTCGACTCCATCGACCGTTTTTGTCATCTCGACGGTTCCCGCGACTACACACGATGTTTTTGATGAAGGGAACTTAAGCAATATCTCACCCACGATTCCCATTGACATATCCATTAAACCTGGAATTGTTGAAAATGTCCATATTGGAGCTTCGTGTTCCCCTGACAAAATAGTCACCTATACGTCTCTATTCAAAGAATTTCATGACATCTTCTCCTAGAGCTACGAAGAGATGCCAAGTATCGACCCTGCAATTGTTGTACATGAGATAAAGACATACCCCGGAGCTAAACCTGTCCGGCAATGCCTTTGTCCAGTTCACCCACGTAAGGCGGCTACTATAAAGCTCAAGGTTGAGAAACTTTTGAAAGTCGGCTTTATTTATCCGGTGGCTCTTACAGAATGGGTTTCCAATCCTATCTCGATTGACAAGAAAGGAGGCAGTATTCGTTTATGTGTTGATTATAGGGATATTAACCAAGCTTGTCCCAAAGACAACTTTCCTACCCCCTTTGTCGACCAGATTGTCGATGACTGTGCCGGAAGTGAAATCTTCTCTCTCATGGATGGTTTCTCCGACTATAATCAAAATAACATTGCTTCCAAGGACCAACATAAGACTACTTTTATTTGTCCTTGGGGTAATTTTGCCTATAGGAAACTCCCTTTCGGTCTTAAGAATGCGGACGCAACTTTTCAACGTGCTATGTCTTATGCTTTTCATGATATTAAGCATATCGTTCAACCCTATTTGGATGATTTACCCACTCATTCTTTGCGCAGAGTCGATCACCCTACCCATCTCTGAGCCATTTTCATTCGCTGTCAGTTTTATCGAATACGTTTAAATCCTCATAAATGCGTTTTTTGCGTAGAATCCGACCATCTTCTCGGTTTTATCGTTTCGTGTTAAGGGATCCAGGTGGATCTTATTAAGTTTGAGGAAATTCTTAATCTCCCTCCTCCTTCTACACTGCGCCAGTTGAAAAGTTTGTAGGGGAAAGCAAACTTTCTTCGTCATTTTATTCCTAATTACGTCGAGATCACTCATGGATTTACGCGGCTATTAAAGAAGGATTCAGAGTTCGCCTGGGATACCATTGCTAACAACGCTTTTGAAGCTTTGAAGTTGTCTCTAACGCGAGCTCCGCTTCTCTTTCCTCCTGATTACAGTCGCAATTATTTCCTTTATCTTGTTGCCTCGGAGTACACTATTGGCATGGTTCTCGTCCAAGAGGATGATGCGCACGAGGAACATGCTATTTACTACTTGAGTCGAAGCCTCACACCCACTGAAATCAAGTATCAACATGTCAAAAAAATGGCCTTGGCTGCCATTCAAGCCGTTCAACGATTCTGGCACTATATCTTCTCACGTAAAACTACCATGATTTCTCATTGCAACCCTATGCCACACATCTTGACACGTCAATTGCTAGGGGGAAAATACTCCAAATGGATTGTCATACTCTAGGAGTTCGACTTGGAATTCGATCGCGCCACATCCAAGAAGTCATTAGTTTTTGTTGAGTTGATATGCAATTTTTCTCATTCTGCAACGAAAAATGTAGCAGTAGATTCATTACCCGATGAATCTCTTTTCCTTATTAGCACTGATGATCTTTGGTATGGGGATATCATTATATATCTCCAAACCCAGACTTTTCGACCTACTTTGTCTAGTACTGAATGACGTCGCATATGCTATCAAGCTCGTCAATACATTGTCCTCGGGGATACTCTCTATCGTCAAGGAATTGACTATGTTTTTCGACGTTGTCTAACATTTGACGAAGCTGAGAAAGCTATGAATGACTGCCATTCTGAAGCATGTGGTGGTCATATGTCTGGGTATGCTACTGCCCATAAGATCTTACACGCAGGGTATTTTTGGCCTTCTTTGTTTACGAATGCATTACTGTCGTTCAGAAATGCCATGCCTGTCAGACCTACAATCAGAAAATTCGGTCACATCCTACTCCTCTTCATCCTGTGGTCTCAGTTGGTCCTTTTGCGAAATGGGGCATCGATTTCATGACATGTCACCCTAACTCGGTCGGGGGGCATGGTTATATTATTGTAGTCATTGATTACTTTACGAAATGGGTCGAGGCGATGCTAACATTCGATAATACTGGAAAGACCGCAACCTTATTTCTTTTTAACCACGTCATAACTCGTTTTGGTGTTCCCCAAGCTATCGTCACTGATCACAGTAGCCACTTTAGGAATTTTATGATGTCTGAACTTACGGAAAAGTTGGGTCTTCGTCATGATAACTCAACGCCCTATTATCCACAAGCTAATGGTCAAGTCGAAGCGATCAACAAAGTTCTCATAACTATGCTCCGACAGATGATAGAAATTCATAAAACAAGTTGGCACACAATGTTGTTTTCGGCATTGTGGGCGTACCGGACATCTGTTAAATCCGCTACTAGGTTTACGCCTTTTCGGTTAGTCTATGGTGTGGAAACCATTCTTCCTATAGAATGCGAGATACCCTCTCTGAAGCTAGATGTTGAACTCCTACCCAACACTTCTGTTGAAGAAGAGCATCTATTGTATCTTATGCGATTAGACGAAACTCAACGTGATGCCACCCTAGTCATAGAAGCTCAGAGAAAGTGTGTCAAGGCCCAATATGACAAGCATGTAAAGCCTCGCGTTTTCTCTGAAGGTGATCTCGTTCTTCTCTATGAACAGGATCGAGATATGTTAGGAGCTGGAAAATTCGAACCCATGTGGCGAGGTCCTTATATTGTTCGCCGAGTTTTGGAAAAAGGAGCATATGAGTTGGTAGATTACAATGGTATCCCTTTGAGTGAACCCAGGAATGGGTTGTACTTGAAGAAGTACTATGCATAAATCATCTGTGCACAAGTACTTGTATTTTATTGTATCATACGTCTTGTGTGTTACTATAGTTTTCTTTTGTCGTTATCAGGTCTCTACCCTTATGTGATGTTGTGTTTGATTTCCAGATGTCGGAGTCTTCGCTACCCTATATTAGCTTCGCTGATGGTGCTAGCTGTAGTACTCAGAACCTTGCTTTCACTGCGTGGGCAATCTATGCCCCAACAAACGAACTTGTATCTTTGTGAGGTGTATGCCTCAGTCGTGCGACCAACAACATTGCAGAGTATAGCGTCGTTATTGAATTATTGGTTGATTCTATCTCGCTCGGAATTTGTCATTTGGTTGTGCGACTTGACTCGCAGCTTGTAGTACTACATTTAAGTAATATCTATTCTATTTGAAGTCCTACTTTGTTACGGGTGTATTTGCAAATTCGCCTCTTGGAACGTTATTTTGATCACATTGAATATCAACATATTCCTAGATGTCTAAATACATTAACAAATGCATTAGCTAATTATGTTTTGGACAGACATTTGAATCATTTATAAATCAAACACATCGAAATTCACACAATATAAAGTAAACCGGTAGAAGCCGTCTGTATATATAACGATATAAAAGATTTTTTTACAAAAAGTTTGACCGAAGACCAAAATGTCAAAATATGAAGCTCATAGATTCTACAAAGTGACATCATGGATGACGTTCACGGTAACACACGACTGCCCTAGAAACCCTATAGAGTAGTCGACTCATAGATGCTGATACCCCTACAGTATGACGATGATCGCGTCGTGGAACCTCTTCCAGAGTCATATCTGGAATGTCTACAGTCAGGCCCTCTAGATTCTGTTCCACCACTTGGTAATCCTCAGTATACTGTGGTGCTGTCACTACCTCTCCTCACCGTTGGATGGGAGAAGTGTCAGGAGGTCTGTAAGGTCCAACATCTGTGTTATAAACAAACGATTTTGTATTAGTCTTTGGATGAACATATAAAACAAAAACATTTGAATATGATAAAAAATTCAAAAACATTTTAAAAAGAGAAAATGTGTGTACTTATTACCAAGGTCCCCCCACTGAGCATCCTCTGGTAATACCAAATCTAGATCTCCTCAGAAATCCAGCCCAGCATAAGCGTAGTCACCAACCATCAACATCTGTGGTTGAAGCCAGTCAAAGAAAGTATCATCATATTTGATGATAGGTCCTGCTACGTGCTGGGCCATGAGCCGACACCATCTCAACATCTGCGGATCCCTGGGAGCCGGTAAATTCCACTCAACCTAAAACCTCAGTACAGGGACCCTCTCAAGGAAGAAGGATACCAGTAAAGATCCGTACCCGAATTGCTTCAGGTCACCTCACCTACATTTGGTCAATTGTTTTTTTATACTGCGAAGCACAGCATCTGCCCAGTTGAACACTCGAGGCTCAGTACACTCAATCGCATACTGGAAGTAACTCTGTAACGCCATGTGAGGAGCAGAACTCCCAACCATTCGAGCTATAGTGAAAAGGATAGTATGGAGGGTTAAGTCTTGTACCCCCCAAATAGCTACTTTTCCTTTCTTTCTCTCAGCCTCGGGAACGCAATATAAACTGTATTACTCACTCATCTTTAGCCCACCACCTCTACTACCAGTTAGGCTCACATAGTATCCGCACCAAGATAATCCAATCAAAAAGTAAATGTCCTCAATGTCTAAGGACAGTGTGTGAGCCCCAACATGAAACACCTATTGATCAGGGTCCCACATATGCACCAGGTACTCTAATAGTCTGACTTGGGCTCTCATGCCCGGGATGCGAAAGTATTTCAAGAGCCCACAGTTTCTCAAAGCAGTTATGGTAGGTGGATGATTTTCGGCCATTGCATTATCCTCTTCATGTTCCCTTTCGCACCACTCTAGCACCATGTTGATGGCCAATTATCTGCATAAGGAACACAATAAGAGGATTAATAACTTTTTTCATGCTTTGAATCTTTTTCATTGGATAAAAATTTTAAAAAAAATTGGGCTTTGCGGTTCTTGCAGGTGCCATGTGTGCAAAGTGCGAGAACGCCTCATTCTTGCAGGCCCTGTATAGACTGCCTGCGAGAATGGCAGCACGCATGTAGGGCTTTAAAAATCGACTTAAAACTAAAAATTTAACCAATGAAATTACAAAATCAAACCATGAAAATGTTAAGGACGAAGAACCTACCTAACTATCGCAGACGGCTCGCTAAATGGTCTCTCATAGCTCCCGCAATTCGATGCTGAACTTGGAGGGTAAAAGAGAGGTTTTTTGGAGCTCAATAGTGGAAATGTAAAAATGATGTGGTGAAAAGAGTATTTACTCCTTTTATTTACTTTTACTATATCATTTTGGTTTTTTATGATTATCTATCGGTTAAACCCCAATCCCTAATGTCATGTTGAGTGTAACTCTTGCAGGCGTGATGACTTTGATGATTAAATACAGGGATACGGACACATTTTTCTTTGTTATCGCATGTTTTTGATTGTTTTTTATGGCTTTTATATAAAAACCTCAAGCATCATTTTTGTCCATTCTTGCACTCGCAAATACATGAGAACGCGATTGAGCATCCTTTTATCACTTTTTCAGGCTCGATAAGGTTATATGAAAAAGGAACCCCCCTGGAGTCCTCTTTAAGCTCTTTTCAGACTCTCTAAACATGAAAATATCGCCGAGGAACCTTGCTATTTTCACGCTCGCTAAAGTATTTGAAGAGAGCATCTCGTGAGCCATAATTTATCTCTTTTTCGGTCTCATCCGGACTATTTTACGAAAAAGGAACTGAGAGAGTTCTCTTTTAAGTGTTTTTCCAAACTCTATAATCTTGAAAAACCTTCGAGTTTTCTATATCTGGACTCGTTAAACAAACATTGACAGACCCGTAATGGGATCGAACCACTCCTTCTTAGGGTTCATTAAAAATACTCTGAGGGACTCGTCCGAAGGATGAGCTTACATCAACAAGCATATGTTATCCTCCTCAAGCTTGCGTAAAAATAAAGAGGTACTCGCCAGAAATGGTGGGGGAAAATTTGGGAAAGGGATATATTTTCATCTTCGTATTAATTGGCAGTAAGTGTCGCTCTTGAACATGACACCCCCTCTTCATCATTTGAAGCTGGTTTGGGAAATCCATTTGCCTCTCATTCGATTTGCTACAAGGTCATTCCCTGTGTCATCTTTGAGTCAATGCTGCCAAATCATTGGTCGTGTCATTCATATGTTCAAGAGAATTCCATCTAAAACCTATATTGAGTCGGCCATCTGCAGTTGTCCATTCTCTCCGTGTCAGCCTTCCCTGTGTCCAATTCAATTCACATAATATTCTGTTTCACCTTCAAAATCTGTTACTCATTTCGTGTCATTGATGGGGGATACATCAAGGTCCTCCTGTGACGAGTTTTGTTCCGTCGACTTCAACTCATTATCCGGAATCAAGACTTAGAAATTCTTTGGTACCTTGGAGCTTGCATGCCTCAATGGCAGGTTTCCTCGCTTTCGACAGTGGGTTTACATCATTGACCCCTGATCAAAAGATTCCATCGGATGTTCGACTTCAACTCATTCATTCACACTCGATGGATTGTACTAGGGTACCTTGGGAGTCATTGACATCAATGGTGATTTCCCTCGCACTTGTTAACGGTTTCATCAATGACCGGTAATCAAGTGGTTTCTGCCATGTTCGACTTCAACACATATAATCACATGGTTAGATTCGTACTTTGGGTGACGAGATTGAAGACCCTGGACATCATTCTCTTTTTGTCTAGGTTGCGATGGAGTATATATAATCTGCGACACATAGATCCACTGTGTATGTCTCGTGGCTATGTCATCTCAATTTGAAATTTCCGCATAGATCCACAATGTATTCTGGTGGCTATGCTATATTTTGACGACATGGATCCACAGTGTATGATTGGTGGCCATGACCCATGTATATAATGTCATCAGTGATCTGAGTATGGGAATGCCTATCTCAGAATTGGTATATATGATATTTTGCAGATGCTTGGTTGTTCGCAGGTTTTCGATTAGGTGTGCTCCTAGTTCCCAACACACACATGCAGCTTACAAAGTCTATCGGTTGTCACTGGTTCCAACCTCATACTTTGGGGAGAATTTTGTTACCCATGATTTTGGTCATCATGATGATGTATTGATGATGGTGTACTCAGGCTCTTCATAAGAACTTTCTCCTAAGAAAAATTTATTTTCATCTCTTCCAGAAAACTCATTTTTGAAGACTATTCGCAGACTGCTAGTATATTTTCCTGTGAGAATGAATGATTCTCGCAGTCTGCTTTAAGCCAGGGTGTGAGAAGTTCACACTGTGTTGAACTACTAGGGTGAGAACTCTTTCTAAAGAAAGGAAAAAGATGAATTCTGAATGCTTCTAGAAGGGAATCTTCTAGAAGGATGAGATGGCATTCAAATGGTTATCCTAGTACTAGATTCCCTGATATTTTGGGATCATTCCTATCCAAGTAACTAATTCATTCTCTCCTAAATATTGAGGGAATTCTCATGGAAAAAGTTAGAAGCAAGATTCATTGGAGAATTAGTGAAAGAATTGTGTGAAGGACTTAGTATTGAATAGTAGCTTGGAGACTCCATCAAGTTTACCAAGAGGATTTGATCTTCTTCATGCAAGGATTGAGCAAGTGTGTGTGTCGGAGCCAAGGGTCATCAAAAGGAATTTTGCAACATCAAGGATCATGTTGTAATCTTTACTTTCCATTAATATGATACAGTAATATGTCCCTTTCCCATAAAGTTGATTCCACTTTATTGTATAATTCCTTGATCATATACATAGATTGACTGTTGAATAGATTGTGCTTTCTTCACTTTGGTTGGTTTGTGTTGTCTTGGTCTTGACTGTACGAGAGCACTGGAGTGAAGCAGGAGCAACAAAGACCATAGGAAGTGTTAATAAGGTTTGTTACTTGTTCTTGCCTCCTATTTAACTCAATGGATAGAATCTAGGCAAAGAGTCATGTTCTGTATTGCTTTGTTCTAGATCTAGATGGATCTAGGGAGATCGGTTTGTGTCCGCACTTACGGATTTATCCAATAACAGTATTTCACGCATAGGTTGCATGGATACCTCACCTTTTGTTTCTCAGTGTTTCCCCTGCCAGCATTATTAGTGGGTTTCTTATCTCCCTTACCCTTCTTTCATTGTTTTTTCTTTCCTTTAGGCTGTTGGGTGGCCTTTGGGTTAGTCGATTTCACTGTGTGTACATCCAACGTTTTAGTAGGGGGAGCAGCCAAAATAGTAGTTTGGCTGGACGTTGTGTGTTTTATAGACAATTGTTGCAATTGCTTCGTCAGTTGCTCAGCGGGATTTGTTTGTGCTGAACCAACAATACCATCGGCATGTGGTCCAACTCTCTGTCTGGTTTTATCAAGTATTGAGCATGGTGCATATGGAAAGATCTCATATAATAAACCGGACTGATAATAGATGAGCTCAAGATGTTGAGATCTCATGATGGCGTCTTCTTCGGAAAACACTCCTGATGTCGTGATGTCTTTGGATAACTGTGGGACCAAAGATTTAAGGAACCACTCGAGCATGAATGCTGGTAGGACTGGCACCTTAGTTAAACTCTTCCGACGTCTCCATTCTCAGATGTGATCAGAGATATGGTCTTCTTTTGTCTGTGCGAAATTAGCCAGCAATTTTGTGCCAGCGTCCTATCTCACAGGTAATTGAAAATGGTTTAGGAAGGCCATTGCCAATTCGATGAAGGAAGAGTATCTTGAATGATCGAGCTCAATGTACCATTTTGCGGCACTCCCAATGAGAGTACATTGAAACAATCGCAATTGTACGGAGTCGTCTTTCAACGAGATAAATGAGCACCAAAGGTTGAAGGTAGTCACATGATCACTTGGATATTCATTCAGCTTGGCTTTGAACTTTGGTATGTCCGAAGGAAACTTCATCGGCATAGGGGGCCAATGCAGATCGTGACAGATAGGGTCATTCAACAACCTTGTCAAGTCTAGAAAATGCAAGTTTTCCAGGAAAGGTAGTTTGGGTTGTTGGTGATAACCTAGGAAAAAGGGGCTTGGAGTTTGATTGGCACCAGGTTGCATGGAAAAGTTCAGTTGCTGGCCTGGGTTCTGGTAAAAGCCATGACCATGACTAGTGTATGGATTCTGCATGTGAGGAGACATCATCGGCTGATTCCCAAAATAGGACATAGATGGATGGGCGTGCATTACATTCAGAGGACTTTGGGAAGGGTTTCCCCATGCTGACCCCGTGGGGATAGGCATAGTACCTTATCCGGGGTTCCATTGATTGTGGAAATAATTTCCCCAGATCGACATTCCTGACGAAGGAATGGATCCCTACCAAGAATTCCAAGGCCCTGATGCAGAATAAGTTCCTAGGTTTGCCCCCTATGTAGGAATAGTA
Source organism: Picea abies (assembly GCA_900067695.1). NCBI lineage: Eukaryota > Viridiplantae > Streptophyta > Pinopsida > Pinales > Pinaceae > Picea > Picea abies. The sequence continues at coordinate 9,867 of CBVK0101625354.1, read as the reverse complement.
CCTTGCATAGGAATAGGTTGTCTGAAACCAGGATTTCCCCCAGTCGGGAAAGTAGCTGACAAGAAGGCATTGTTACCAAACACACCGAATAAATAAAATGGTGTCGAACCTATTGGCATATTATGCGAAGGCAGTCCTTGACTCCCTGCTCCAAATAAACTATGGTGTGCGGGTGGCCCGACGGATTGTTGATGCGTGCCACTGAGCGAAGGGGACGAAGGAGGTATATGACCTCCCCCATAAGGGAAATCATTAAAAGGAGTTGAAGTGCCCCCCATGTGGCCTTGTAGAGGAGCATCAGAGCTCCCTGTCCCTAGACCTAAAGTCTGTGAAATGGAGTAGGAAAGTACAAGACTTGTACCTGAGCTAGGCATCCCGTATGAGAACAGAGGGCCTGTCACACTTGGTGTGAAAGGGGTTGTGGTCGCCGCCATAGACAGGATCATACCACTATGCGAGGTAGAGGCGGTCGAGACCATGGTGGCTCAGACCGATGATGGTGGGTTAGGAGGTGGAAACTCTCCAGTGGTGACAACCGTAGTGGGAATTGAAGAATTCCCAGAGGGAGTGACAACATTTGTTTCCATTGCTGCATGCGACACTGTCTGACACTCGTAAGGTTGAATCGATACGATGATGGGTGCTGAAATATCAGTTTTTAGAGTTTCAGGTGGACCAAGAGATTTCACTCCAAAGTCTAAAACAGTCGTTTCCTCCAGATGTTGGTCGGGCACAATTTCTTGTGACCCGGTTGCTTCAAAAGACCCTTGTTGGTTTAGCTTTCGCCTTAGTGGTGACGGGGGTGGCTCCAGTGTAACTGGTGATAGGCCCAGAAGCCTTCATGACCGTCAGAGCTCATGATCCTCCATTGTGTGAGAATATCAAAGACACTATAGGGCTTTCTATTCGTTCAAAAAACAACACACACTAAAAAATTCCGTACAAGATAAAACAAGCAAACACAAAATTAATTGGAAGAACAGTTACAACAACCAACACTAGAGAAACTTACTAGTGCAAGCGTAAATCGAACATGGAAACACCCTCCAGTTATACTCTGCAAAGCGTGGCCCGATGTTTGTCCTAGGTACCGCGGTATACCCCCGCAGTCACCTGTGTATGTCCCTAAAAAGATAGGCAACTAGGTTGCCAGCGTGCGAACAGTCACCAGGCGGGTACAGTCGAAATTTGGGTAGACCACAATGAGCAGGGTATCGAGCCCGAAACCTATCAAGGGTATCGAAATAAAGTGGTCCGGAAGACAACTGAGGACCTCGAATGGATTCGAGACCCACGAAGCTCCATGGCAAATGCAATTGACGAAATCCCAAGACAAGCCCTCTATATGTGTTCTCCACTACGATTGGTCCAGCTTTGGAGGGGTTATCTCTGCTACCTTTCCACATGCAACCTCATACTTATCCCCTATGTTAGAGGGGGGTCCCAGATAACTTTCACGATACTAGACTTTGACACTCCCTAACTCAGACTCCAATGTTTGATTTTAATGGCCTTGAAGAGTTTTCTCTCCAACCTAATTCAAGGCCCTAACCCTAAACTATTTGGTTGACCCTACAAACATAAAAAAGTCTAATGAATTTTAGATTTAGCGTTAATATTTATGGATTGTCTTAAGTCAAAGGTTATGAAAGTGAAACTAGTGATGTTTGAAAGACGAAAGCAAAATAAACAGAAAGTTGGAAACAAAAACCTTTACTTCACTCAACTCTTAAACAATTTTTCAAAATTAAAATTTTTCTAAGATCTTTGAACAACAAACTCAAAGAAGGATTTCACTTGACTACGAGCTACTTATGATCTAAGTAAACCATCAAGAAATTATGAAAGCAAAGACTTTTCCCCGGTTACTAATGTAAAACAACACTTTTTAACCAACAAAGAAATAAAAGATTTTTTTATTTTATTTTAATGCTCACAAAGCAAAAAGGAAAAATATCAACAAGTCAAAACCAAGAAAACTTCTGGCCTAAGCGCAGATCGCAAAAACTCACTTTAAAAATCACACACAAGCAAATTAAAATTGGACTCTCACACTTGTCTAAAAACCCTATAAAAGAAAAAATTTGGAGGAAAAATTCTAAATGAAAAAATAAAGCTATTGCTGTGATCAAACCTAAGTTACTGGCCGCTATGATAGAGACCCAAACCTGAGAGGTGTAACTCTTGTCAAAATAAAGGATGGTTTCCTCACCTTCAAAAAAAATTCTCTCCACAAGCACACTACTGATAGTTCCACAACAAGCGTGTGCACGTGAGCTGTGTAAATTCAGAGCGTGTGTACACGCGTGCTAGCCTTATACAGGCCAAGTGTATATCTGAAACTCTGAGACAAATGAAAATCCAAGCAATCCAGCCTAGGCAGAGACTACTGGTACTGAGAACCAGAATCTCTTGAAGACTCAGACACTTACTTTAACAGAAAAAGAAAACAATTCAAGGAAAACTTCATAGAACAAACCAATCCGAGGTGAAACCTAAGCTATAGACTGCAAACAACAAAGACTAGAAAGAGTTCCAGAAAACCCCTGAGAAGGACTAATTCTGACAGAGATGAGGATGACTGCCTCTTTAAACGAAATTTTCTGGAATCATACACGCTACTGACACTTCCTCAGCTAGCGTGTACATGCGAGCTGTGAAAATTCAGGGCACAGGTACACACGTGCAGACCTTATACATGTCGCGTGTACCTCTATGGGTCTCAGGAAAAAAAAATACAGTCAAGAAAAGAAAAAGAGATAACTAGTATGGAAGACCAGAATCTCTGTTAGCTTAGACTTTTGCAGAAACTTTAAAAACAAGAAATAAAACCAGTTCTCGAAAATACCCAAAAAATATTCCCAGAAACCCCAGACTATTCCCAGTATGGTCGCCAATTCTGTTGTGAGTGGGAAATCCATCTACAGACTAGCAGTTAGGGTTTATTATGCATGCAGAAAAGACCTAAAGATTTCTACTTTTTACCGTCATCTCGGACCTAATCCCCATTATTCTTAAGCAAATACATAGTTAAGAAGATCAAGTGAGCATACCTTATTTCGAGCATTTGATATCGATCCTTCCTCACACTTGATCGCTCTTTGACTACAGCTCTCCTCCCAAGGCTGACCTGCATTCACACAAGACAAATAAAAAACTCCACATGCCTTTGATATATATATTAATGGGTTAGAGAGTCAATAAACAAGTATGCAATAAACCATGAAAACCTCATATGGTGGGATGGGAAAAGTACTGCTTTATTATTAACTTCAACAAATCAACTTACAATGATGAAGTTGACCGCTGCTCCATGAACCTGGTCCTGGGCTCCTCTTCAACTGGCCTCCAACTTCTTTGCTCTATCTTTCTCTTTGCACAAGGATGGCTAAAGGGTTGGGACAAAGGGAATGTGCAATCGGGTATAGTTTCTTTACTATGATTCTCCTCTTTCAAATGGGACCCCTAATCCTTATTTTATAGGCTATAAGAAGCTAGGTATTTGGTTGAACCCTCAACCATGCATGGCTGAAAGGTTTAGTTAATTCACCCAAAGCTGTGTGTTCCGTCAACAAATTTCCTTTTTTCGTGCTTTTCTAGGTACACGCGGGCTCTTTTGGGTCAGCTAGCGTGTACACGCGTGTAGTAATGGAGCAGGGTGTGTGGGCCTTTATAAAATATGTTTTTAGGAAGAGTTGTTCAACAGTGCTTTGGAAAAGAAGGAATCTGAGATGGCCTGATGCCAGGTAATCATGTCTGGTGCAAATTAGGGTTATAACACATGCTCACTGCAAAATTCCATGAACTCTTTTGATGTAAACTCTTCTCCATTGTCTGATATCAAACACTTGATTCTCAACTCCATCTTAGCTTCAACCATCTCTTTGTATGTATTTAAGTTCTCGAATTCCTCTGACTTCTTCTTGAGAAAGAAAACTGCAACCATTCTTGTAAAGTCATCAACCAATAACATAAAGTATTGTTCACCTTTCAATCCTTTTGTTCTTGTTGATTCGACTATATCGATATGTATAATATCTAGTGGATTTGTTGTGGAGTATTCCTTTGACTTGAACTTTGTCTTGGTCTATTTTTCTCGTAGACAATGCTTGCATAGAATGTTTGTTGACTTTGAGATCTCAGGCATTTCTCTCACTGCTTCCCTTTTGCTGACCTTGAAAAGATTATCAAAATTTATGTTGTTCGACAACACAAGTATTCCAACATAGGATGAAAACGTTCAGTAACCACTCACACAACCAGATCAAAGATTAACATACTTATGTTTTGATGTGGTAAAACTACTACGGGGAAACATCCACGGCCCCAACCAATGTGACCACTTGGAGAATTTTTTTAATGCAAAAGAAAAATGTTACATAGAGATTTGACAAGAGAGTTTCTCATAATCGATCATCAACAAATGACCCTCCATGCTCTTTAAATAGAGATCATGGACCAATCGGGTGTTAAGCCACAAATCAATGGCCGTTAAGATCGAGGAGAATATGAATCGTCAGATCACTCTATTTCAGGAACATATCATGACTGACGGATTTCCTAACTACAAATGCATACTAAAGAAACACACTAAGAAACACACTTTTACCTAACGACACATTAGACCAAGTAGATATTAACTAACTCCTAAGTGTCTAAATATCCTAACGTCCCCCCTTAAGAACAACTTGGGATATGATTGAAGGATTTACAATAGTGACACAATAGGAGAAGGAAGAAGGCATTAGAGCCTATCCCCCCTTGATGAAAACTTCCTGAACTCCTAACATAGATCGAAGTTTGGAAAACTTCGCTGCTGTAAGAGACTTTGTGAAAATGTCTGCAACTTGATCTTCTGTAGGAAAAAAGAGCACTTCAATAATTTGATCATGAATGAGATTTCTGATGAAGTGCATGTGTAGCTCGATGTGTTTGTTGCACTGATGTTGAAATAGGTCTTTGGCAATCTTGATGGCACTCTGATTGTCGCACCAAAGGATGGTCGGATGCTGCTGCTGGAATCCAAACTCTGAAAGAATATGTCGAAGCCATAATGCTTCCTGACATGCATTTACCATTGCTTGGTACTCTGCTTCTGTTGAAGAAAGTGAAATATCCTTTTGTTTATTACACGCCCAAGTGATAGGTCTTGAACCAAGGCTTAAAACATAACCTGCAGTAGGCTTCTGATCATCAGGGTCGCCATCCCAATCTGAATCAGTCATGCCAACCAATAAAGGAGCCCCCCTTGAACTGTAATGTATCCTAAACTGAACTGTACCACATACATAGAAAAGTATCCTTTTAGCTGCTTTCCAATGGATTTCATGGGGTGTTTGCATATACCGGGAAACAAGACCAACAATAAAGGAAATATCAAGATGAGTATGAGTCAAGTATAAGAGGCTACCAACTAACTGACGGTACAAGGTGGCACCAACTTCGAGAGAAGTACAGGTGGCATTAAGCTTGAATCCATATTGGAAGGGAGAAGGGGTTGGTTTACAATCGTCCATGTGAAAGAAATGAAGAAGGTTACAAGAATACTTAGATTGGGAAAGAAAAATTCCTTCATTGGTTTGCAAAACTTGGAGGCTAAGGAAGTAGTGCAAAAATCCTATGTCTATCATTTCAAATTTCTTCTTAAGGCTAGTTTTCACATGGTTTAAAAGTTTTGAGTCACTACCAATAAGGATAAGGTCATCAACATAAAGGACAAGGATTATGAGATGGATTCCTACTTTCTTGGTATAAACATTAGGATCAGAATGACATCTAGAAAATCCAATGGCGATAAGAAAGTTGTCCATTTTGGCATACCAAGCTCGAGGAGCTTGCTTAAGACCATAAAGAGATTTCTTAAGGTGAAAAACAAGGATAGAGTAATTATGGACATAGCCAGGAGGTTGTTCCATGTAGATATATTCTTTTCTATCTCCATGCAAGAAGGCGGATTTAACATCCATATGATGGACCTCCCATTTATGTGAGGCAGCAAGGGCAAGAACAAGGCTGATGGAATTCATTTTGGATACAGGGACAAAGGTTTCATTATAGTCAATTCCTTCAACTTGGGAAAATCCTTTGGAAACTAACCGAGACTTGTGTCTTTCAACACTTCCATATGATGCATACTTAGTTCTGTAGACCCATTTTCATCTGAAAATTTTTCTTCATTTTGGAAGAGGTACAAGATCCCATGTATCATTTTCCATTAAAGAACAATACTCTTCATTCATTGTTTTATCCCAATCTGGATGACCTGAAGCTTTTGCAAATGTCTCTGGATCACGAGTCTCTGAAATTGAGCCAAAAGAGAGGAGGATCGCTAGAACTATGAATGTGTCCGACGCTGATATGAATGATCATCGACAAGATCAACAACTGCTTCTTGTGTTGAATAGACCCATCTAGGAAGCGGTGGATTTGGATTTGGTGTTGGTTCAGGTTCAAAGGAATCATCTGGATGAAGGTGAGCATGCATAGGTGGATTTTCATCTTCACTGTCATCATCTGAAGAAGAAAATAGAACAAAATAAGAAACAAATGCCAAAGATGGATCGCAGGCTAAAGAAGGCACAAACATCGAATTAGGATCGCAGGCCAAAGAAGGCACAAACGCCGAATTAGGTTCACAGGCCAAAATATTTTCATCAAATTTAACATCTCTTCTAATAATAATTTCATTACAATGTGGTTGAATAGGTCTATAACCTTTGACATCTTCAGAATAAACAACAAATATACACTTCTCAATTTTAGGCTGCAATGGTTTCCTTTTCTCATCAAGAATGCGAGCCGATGCTATACTGCCAAAAACATGGAAGTGACTTACATCTTGTTTAATTTTAGTCCAAGCTTCTTCCGGTATTATATTTTTAAGATCATTTGTGGGAGTGTGATTTACTATGTAATTTTCACAGTTGATGGCTTCCGCCCAATACTTTAGACTTAATCCCTTAGATTGGATCATACAATTAACCATTTCTTTTAATATGCATTTCTTTCTCTCAACAACACCATTTTATTGTGGTGTATATGGAACAATGTGTTGCATTTGGGTGCCCTATGTAGTGCAGTAACTTGTAAAATTATTGTTCACATATTCGCCTCCATTATTTGTTCTTAACCTTTGAATTTGATGTCCAAATTAATTTTCTACAAGGGTCTTGTAGGCCAAAAACTTGTCAAAAACTTCGCTCTTATGTTTTAAGAAGTAAACTCAAGTACGTCTGGAAAAGTAATCAATGAAAGTTAAGAAATACTTGCACCCAAAAAAAGAAGGAGAAGAAAGTGGACCACACAAATCACTGTGAACAAGCTGCAAAGGGCCCGAGGCGTGCCAAGAGGCATGCTTGTCAAAACTGTCTCGATGATGTTTGCCAAGAAACAAACTGGCACAAACACCGTCTCTGAATGAAACAGGAGGAAGACCAGTCACCATCTGTTGATTACATAGTTGCTACAATGAACGATAGTTTAGATGACCAAACCTCTCATGCTAAAGTTTGCTCATGTCATTGCTATGAGCAACAAAAACTGATGAAAAAGATGATGACCCAACGTTGTCAAACTTGTACAATCTAGTAATATCATCAACAATTCCAGTTGCAAGAACATGCTTAGGATATTTTAGATCCTTGATTACAACTTGGTGAGGTGAAAACTCGATGGTTTTACCTTCACCTGAATGAGTGATTTGATATACTGATAGAAGGTTACAAGAAAGACTTGGAACACATAATACATCACTGAAATGACCATTTTCTACTTGAAGTGTTCCAGATACTGCAACACTAAGAGATCTATCATCACCAACAAATAATTTCTCTATGTTACATTCATTTAGAGCAGAAAAGATGTCTTTATCCTTAGCCATATGATAAGATTCTCTAGCATCAATAAGCCACTAATCAGAAGAAGAATTAGAAGTTGTATTTAAGGAGAAACCAAAAGCAGAAAGTGCATGTCCATGAAAAGAAGAAGAAGAAGTAGAATGAATATTGATGTTTTGCTTCTTCACCGCTGCCATATTCTTGAAACATTTGGACTCATCATGACAATATTTATCACAAAAGTTGCAATGTATGTCAGTCTTCTTATTTTTATATTTTTCTCCTTTGTCACCATTAGGAGCGGAAGTTGTCTGAGTGGGTTTCAGAACCTTATGTTATCGGATAAATTGGTAGGTGCGGACACTAACTAATCTCCCTAGATCCACCTAGATCTAGAACAAAACACACCAGAACATGACACTTTCCTTAAGTTTTAAATATTGAATTTACTAACTAAAGAGGGATAGGTGACACACCATTTAAACGTCGCTTCCTCTCGATATCTCCATCCTAGCTTCATTCCAACGCTCATACAATGATGAACCTGCAAAAGAACACAACCAACCAAAGTGATAGTAATAGCATAAACTCAATATAAACCTATGTATGTGATCAAGTAATCATACAATAAAACACAACAAGCTTTCTAGGAAAGAATCGTATTACTGTATCATATTAAATGTGAAAGAGAGATTACAACCATGGCCTTGATTTCGTAAGGTACCTTCCAACTATCCTTCATTCCCCACACACTTCTTTCTCCAAGTATTTTGAGACCATGGATCTGATAGCTACTCACAATCTATCTTGACAAAGCAAATCTCAAAGCCACTCTAACCAAGCTAACAATCCCAAGCCAAAAACAACTAACTTTCTCCATGAGAGCTCCTCTCCTTTTATAAGCTGAAGAGGATAAGGTGAGGAGGTTAGGATGATCCCACTAAATCATGAAAGCAAGTAAGATCCAAACCATTCAGATGCCACCTCACCATGGAAGTTTCTCCTTCTAGAAGCATCGAGAAGATGCTCATTTTTCCCACGTATGAGCATTCTTGCACCCTGCTTATAGAGCAACCTACGAACCTCTCGCAACCCAGCTATGGTGTAGCCTACGAGAATTAGGTATTCTCACACCCTATCCATAGTGCAACATGTGAAAATCATCTTTAATAGGGTTTTCATAAAGGAAAATGCAACTTCTTTTCTCAGGAAAAGTTCTTCTCCCTTCTTTCTTCAGGAACTCAGGCCACTAACCCCTATGAAGATTACAAACAAGTTTACATCATTAACGGTCATACGGATGATGAAAATAATGTGTAACAGAGAGCCCCCCAAATTATGAAGTTAGAAAAGAGTGATAGATGAAATACTTTTTCGAGTGTGTTTAGGGAACAAGGAACAGTTGGTCAGAAACCTGCCAACAAACAAGGAAATACAGTACAATAATATATCATCACTGAGGTAGGCATTCCCATACTCAAAATACAAATGAATCAAAGCATAAATGACGACATGCAAAGATCCATGTCAAGTAAGACAGTTCATGGCCACCAAACATACACTATGGATCCATGCCAATATGACGCAAATCTAAACATAGCCACCAAAAATACACTGTGGATCTATGTGTTAAAGATTCAAATTTGAACATAGCCACCAGATATACAATGTGGATCTATGCAACAGTACAAACTGAATATACTCCAACGCAACCTGAATCTATTAAAAAAGATCCAGGGTCTTCATCTCCACCACTCTATAGTACGAATCTAACCATGTGAATACATGTGTCAAAGTCAAACATGGTAGAAAAAACTTGATTACCAGTCATTAGTGTATATCGTTAACAAGTGTGAGGGAAATAACCATTAATGTCAATGACTCCCAAGGTACACTAGTACAATCCAACGAATGCAAATTAACGAGTTGAATTTGAACACTCGACGGAATCTCCCAATCAGCGGTCAATAATGAAAACCCATTGTTGAAAGCGAGGAAACCTGCCATTGAGACATGCAAGTTCCAAGGTACC
>CBVK0101625350.1:0-11247 GCA_900067695.1 Picea abies | reverse complement strand
TCCTTGATCATATGTATAGATTAGCTATTGAATATATTGATCTGTCTTCACTTCGATTGGTTTGTACTGTTGTGATCTGAACGGAACAAGAGCATTGGAGCGAAGCTTGGAACAACAAAGATCTAAGGAAATCATTCACAAGGTATGTACATGATCCTAGTCTCTGAGTTCATTCAATAGGTTAAGTCTAGGGAAAGTGTATTATTCTGTCTTGTTTTGTTCTAGATCCAGGTGGATCTAGGGAGATCGGTTTGTGTCCGCACTCACGGATTTATCCTGAAACACACATTATGCCATCAAAATCTAACTTAATTTACTATTTGACTATGGAGATCCCTAAAAACACTATTTAGGGTATCAAAACAACCTCATAAGTTCAGGACCCGGAAACTAGGAAAAAACTGCAAAACTGAAAAACTGCCAAGATGAGCCAGTTGGAATAGGTGGGTGGCCACTAATATCCACCTGGATCAATCCTTCCCCCTTAGGAAGCAATGGTATCCATTGCGTTGAGTTTCCCTATTAGATGAGGAAATTTCTGTTGAATTTGTCCCCGAGTGAGCCACATGCATTAGTGCAGGAGCTACCCTTCTTTGACAACCCGATAAAGTTGGATCCTCTACTGGCGAGTCCCCTTGAATTGTGTGTCCACGATATGATTAGTGAATGCATGTTCCATGCAATTAGGGTTGATATATGTTGGTGTCAATTGTTCTGCTATTTCTGAGGTGTCCAATAATGGTGGAAAATTTGGCCGAACGGAATCCACATTGAACACTAGGTGCAAGCCAAGGAAGGGGGGAATGTTGAGCTCAAAAGCATTGTCACCACACAACTTTGGTGATGGTATAAGGTCCATAACAGAGTGGATGAAGCTTTCTATGGAGCCCTGTAAGGCGTTCTTTCTGCAAGTGCAACAAAACTTTGTCTCCCACCTGAAACTTGTGTGGCACCCGATGTTGATCATGGCGCTACTTGTACTTGGCATTAGACTTCTGTAAAATATCCTAAACGTGTTGGCGGATGTGTGGGATCCGCGCAATGAAATGGGTGTCTTTGTCAGCTTCAGTTAGAGCATGGGACGAGCCTTCCTGGGTGGCCACCAGGGGTAGTGCAATATCTATGGGATCCAATGGTTGAAATCCCAACCCCACCTAAAAGGGGTTGTGGTCGGTTGAGCTATGTATGGCTCTGATGTAGTTATGATGAACATAGGGAAGACTCTCGTTCCATATGTGGGGGTGCTTGGAATTGTACATATGCAGGATAAGCACAATCATCGGGTTGACGACCTCAGTTTGGCCATTCGGCTGGGGGTGGAAGGCAGTGGATTTGGTGAGCGTAGTGTCCAACAGTGAACATAGGCTCGACTAGAATGTTTTAAGGAACTGACTGTCTTGATCTGATATAATGGTTTGTGCGATCCCAAAATGTACCCACACTTGTTCAAAGAAGAGCTTGGAAGTGGCCTCCGATGTGATGCTCTTCTTACAAGCAACCATAATCGCCATATTGGAAAAGCGATCAACAACCACAAAAAAAACAGTCATTTCCTCGCTTGGTGGATGGAAGGCCCGACGTGAAGTCCATTGAGATGAATTCCCAGGGCCTGTCAGAAGTAGGAAGAGGAGTGTACAAGCCTTATTTCTTAGTGGTCTGTTTGACAATAACGCAGGTAGTGTAGGACCTGATATACTTGTTGACATCCTGTCGAAGTTTTGGCCAGTAGAAATGTCACTGCAACATTGCCATTGTATTTTCTACGACGAAGTGTCCTGCCACCCGACTATAGTGGGCTTCCCAAATCAGCTTCGCTCGCTCGCTTGATGGAACGCAGATATGGCCTAGATGGCACAACAACCTGTCCTAAAGTTGGAAATTAATGACAGTTATGTTTGCGACCAACATCTAGTAGGTGGTGGCGAAGTCAGGATCTTTCTCATAAAGGTGGGGCCATCCGAAGGTCTCCAGGCCACAAGAGTCTAGCACCATGGTGAGTGTCGCGACTGGAGGTCGATTGAGGAAATAAACGACCCGGTTGGTACTTCCTATCTTATACTTGATGTTGAGGTGGAACTGCTGCAAGCATGTGGACCACTTCTGATGGCGGTCATTTTTCAATTTACCTTGTGTCTGCATGAACTACAACAGTTTATGATCAATGTGGATGACTGTCTCCTTTCGGACAATGTAATTCCTCCAATCGCGGTAGGCTTGCACAATGTAGTACATTTCTTTGTCGTAAGTAGGGTACTTATGGACGACATATGATAGTGCCTCACTATGATAGGCCACAGGGTGGCCGTGCTGAGTGAGAACTGTGCCCACAACATAGTTTGAAGCATTTGTCTCGATCTCAAAGGGTTTTTGCAGGTCACGTAATGAAAGCACTGGGGTTGAGCACAAGCGTTGGTTCAGATCATCAAACGCTTGAAGTTGGGACATGCCCCGCACAAATTTTTCCTTACCACCACCCCTGGTTACTTGGCTGAGGTCCCATGCAATATGGGAGAATCCCAACATGAACCTACGATAGAAATTGACAAGGCCCAAGAAGCTTCAAAGCTCAGTGAGTGTGGTTGGGCTGGCTAGTCACGGATGACCTAGATCTTGGTTGGATCCACATGCACACCATGCTTATAAAAAATGTAGCCTAGGTATTGGACCTTGTCCATGTCGAAGAAGCATTTTTCCAAGTTGGCATATAACTTGTGTTGTAGTAGAGTGTGCAGAACTTTCTAAATATGTTGCAAGTGTTCTGCCCAAGTCTTGCTGTAAATGAGGATGTCATCCAAATACACCACTACAAAAGAATTGGTGAAAGGCCGCAAGATATCGTCCATCATCCTCATGAAAGGTGTTGGGGCATTTGTCAAAGCAAAGGGCATGGCCAGCAATTCAAAAAGACCTTCTTTTGACTTCAAGGTAGTCTTCTATACATTTGTCTACTCTATTGGGACCTGATGGTAGCCAGACTTCAAATCAATCTTATTGAATTATTTGGCCCTCTTGAGTTGATCAAGGAGATCATTGATTTGGGGAATCAATTACCGGTTCCTCACTGTGATTTTATTTAGGGCCCGGTAATCGATGCAGAGTCGCTAGGTCTCATCTTTCTTCTATAGCAACAGATTGGGCTTCCACAAGGTGATGAGATGGGTCAGATGTGCCCCTCATGGAACAATTATTTTATCTGATGCTTGATCTCCTCATTTTCTAAGAGAGAACGACAATATACTGGCCCATTGGGTAGCGGTGGGTCCGGGGTCAAATCGATGGAATGCTTGACCTTACAGTGCAGAGGTACTTCAGTAGGTGATGAGAATATGTCTTTGTATTCTTTGACGACCTTATCCACTTGCTTCTACTGAGTGGCAAGGTCGGTCGCGGAGGCCATGGATGTGGTTGCAATCATTCGCTCACTCTAAGAGCAAATCACGAAGAAGACAAACTTTTAGATTTGAGAGATAACCTTCCTACATTGCTTGGCAGAGATCAAGCAAATGGCAGTAGGTGGTGTTGAGGAAAAGATATGAATTTCTCTTACTCAAGCATTTTTTAATCTTGCTTGGCTAAGGCAAGATAGTCGGGAATATTAACCTATGTTTATAGCCTCAAAAAGTATTTCCCAATCCACAAGTATCAATTACAAGGGCTTAGGCTGATTTTTTGAAATAAAAGATTATTGCAAAATATAACATTTTTATGTAATTTTCTGAACATAACAGATTTCAGAAAGTAAATGTGGAGATCAAAAGAAAATATACCAAGTCACAGATTAACATAAATGAGACAGAATAACAATTGCTTTATTTCATTCCAAGAAATCAAAAGAATCGTTCTCTTTACAAAAATCCCTATGGGGGCATAGACCAAGGTCAAACTTAGATATCCTCGATGAAAACCATACAAAAGGACTCTGACAAGAAGTCAAAACTAAACTTTAAAATCTGGATCAACTTGCCACAGACTGCTTCCCACTTGACTCTGCACAATATCCTTTATCAGTCATGAAACTCAATTCATAAACATACAAGTCTACACAAACTATCAAAGATAGATCAACACCTCTGAAACAAGCATCTGAATGATGTGGTTCATCTTTGAACCTTGTTGTCTACAATAGGACCCTAATGTCATAAAAGAGAATTAGGCTTTTAATGAATTGAAGAATGAATGAAAACTGAACTATCTCAATAAAACTCAAGAGCAAACCTTAGTGTGCTTTCTCCTTCTATTCTCCCCTTTCTCTTCCTTCTCATTTGGCTTTTATGCATTCCAAATTAGTTGAAGTAGTTTAACTACCTCATTTAGTTAAGTTAACTAAAACTCAACTAACTTTTAGTTTATGGGAAGAAATAATACTAATAATAATTAAGGGTCTTTTTATTAAATAATAACTAGTAGGTGGGACTCCTTGTGACTCTCTTTATTTCTTAACAAAATAAACATAATTAGACAATCAATCAAACACATGCCTCCTTGTGACTCCAATAATTATTTCACAATTTGAAATTTAAATATCAAAGATATTTCAAATTATATCCAAACGTGTAAATATCCACAATATCCAAAAATAGTTTGTTGTCCAAAACTTTCAACAATCCACTGTCCTCAATAAATCAATAATAAACACATAATCAAAAACCATATTTGCCACTTTGAGAGGCAATTTGTTCCTTTGTTGTTGCTATCTTTTTTTGAATTCCCTGAATTAGCCTTAGGTTGGGTAGAACCTTGAGGCTTGATCTCACTAATCACATGGGAGCAGTCATCCCTCAAGTGCATACAGGAGGATATTGACTTGGCTGAGTCACTTGAAGGAGAGGACAAAGCAGCAACAACTTTACTTTTATCATGCACATGGTGAGCCTCTGTTTGAGTCTCTTGCTTGCATGGGAGGACTGTACAGGTGAGTGTGCAGGGGAAATCTGAAAATTTTGGTTAACAGGTGGAGGAGGAGGAGGTAATGACAAATTTTGCTAGCCACGATAATGGGAGACTGTTGGGTGAACAATCTCATGCCATCCATCATTCTCGGGAACTTCAGGTTACAAAGATACATGGGGAGGCACAGGGATACCAGGAACATGTTGGGGCTAGAAGGGAGGCCTCTTTGGTCTAGGTTGGATTATCCCTTAACCAATCTAATTGTAAAATCCAGCTTGAAAGAGCTGGTTTAACTCTTGAGGATCGACATCGAAATGTATTGAGAATCTGGACCTTCTAGGCCCTTTGTTCTGGTTTCCTCTTCTCCTATTGTTTCGGCTATGACTTCCTTTGTTGAAGAAGCTCATCATGTGTGCAACAATTATCAACAACTAGCTCTAAACAGACCATACATGACATTCTCTTAATATGAAACAAAGTTTGGATCAGCGATTAACATCGGACCCATGCAATATAATCCATAAAATTTATTTAATAATTGTCAAATGAGCAGGGGGTGAAATAGGGTTCATGGGATATCTAGGGGGATTGTAATAAGCGGAAAAGTGATATCATGACAGGGATTAAGAACACGATTACTACTTGACAATTCATTAAATAACTGACTGTGCAAACAATACCAAAACATATCAGCTGCCATCTATCTCTGTGTTATTTTTTTATCATTGTCATACAGAGTTTTAATTTAATTTTGGTGAAGGCGTGCAAAATGAATTTGGGATTGTGAGGGGATTTATAATGAGAGAAAAATTGAGAAAATGAGAGGGAATTAGATGGATATTGTTCATAAAATAAATTAAATCAATCAACTATCATAACTCTGTTTCAAATTTAATCCAAAAGCATCCACTTCTAAGACCAACAACATTTAATTGTTCCTTAATTGCATACAAATTGCTTATTGTCTTCAATAAAACAATTTTAATTTCCCAAAAATCTTCAATCTATACCAATTTGAGCATTTATATAATGACTATGCAGGCATTTCCAAATCCACAGTATTGCATGCTCTAATGTTGATCTCTCCTTTTATTTTTTAAAACAACCATAATATGCACACTGATTCCATTTTTCTTTATATCAAATATCCATCCCTATAAATCAAATAATAATATACCCAAGATTAACCATCAATACTCAATTGTCATCAAACAACAAAAAAATCGGGCCTGGTTTAACCACACGCAAGTTCCCTTCAAAAATGAACCAATCATATACGCAGGTCTTCAATCATGTAATTGACATAATCTTGATTCAACGACAACAGTCAACCCAAAAAATGTAACCCTGAGCTTGATCTCCATGTGATTTAATATATATGGACTTCCTTTTAAAACAATCATAATCTGCACAGTGATTCCCATAGAACAATATTACCCCGCACAGGTATCTCTTTTAAACTTTGACAGAACAATGATCGTGCTTGGTGAAATAATCACTCACACAGGTGCCTTCTTAACTTAAATGTAATCATGATCATGCTAGGATTAAACACAATAATAAAAACCATAATCGAATAGAAGAGTAGCTCTCGGGTGATAGGTAACCATACTTTTCTTTTCTGTTCAAACGAATTCATCACAGAGTGGACACACAGAGATTCGACCAAGAGATGGTTTTTGAGTGAGGGAGATAGTTCCCTTAACATTTCCACAATCATTAAACCCAAAATCTTGACAAACCATAGGAGGTGCCCGAGGAAGGTAGAAGCAAGTCAGACTCCAAGTCGGGCTCTTTAGAAATTAAATGCAAAGAGGCAATGAAAGTCTGCTTGACTTTTAAAAAAACATAGAGAGCTCATAGTCTTTTACATCCTAAAGAATTTACCACCGAGAAACAACCACATGCCACAACATAATCTTGAAAAATCAGAGAGCCATGCTCTTTAAAAACACCACGGTCCTTCAACTTATAACCCGAAGATCTTGACAGAACCATAAGAGAATGCCCAAGTGGAAAATAAGGCAATGCGAGCTAAACAACCCAGGCACACACAGATGCCTCTAAAACTTTTTTGCAGAGAGGAACAAGGGTTAATTTAACAATTAAGGATACTCGAAAACACAGAGAGACCAGGTCTCTTTCCAACACCGAGGAGGTCAATAACTTTCGAAAATAATTGATGGTGAGGCTACACATCATAACAGTCGTCACTATAGTAGAGATGAGAGGAGCGGGTGTGAAAACTCTTCGTGAAAAGAATGCTAGAACGCAACTTAGATCCATTCGATACATACACAGGCCTATATTAAACATTTTGGGCCAACCACGATTGGACTGTGGAAAGATTTCAGTGAAATGATAGTAAAGAATGAGTCATCAAACAATAGCTCAAGGCTTAGACAAAAGAACCACACCACTGCCGATAGTTGCACTGCAACTTGGATAAAGAATCACAACAACAACAGAGAGGGAAAAAGGGTTGACAACAACTGATACACAGACTGGTGGTTAAAACCCTTCAACAATAAAACTCAGAGCTCGTCGCACCACTGTTACCATTTTTTCACAAAGAACCATAATAAAAAACCAAGTTGACCGAGTAAATAACCAATGCGCAAAATTTATAATCAATAACACTCACTACTTCGCTTACAAATGCCAACATTTCACAGTAATCACAGAGAACCTAGAACACATTATTGACACTCAGTCAAAAACTCATGAAAACACAGAACCCATACAATCTTGAGCCACCATTTGATTCATAATACAGAGAGTCCATCATGGATGGAAAGAAAAGATCCATACCTGTGAGAAAATCGCTTCAATGACGAACTGGTCAAGTTTTCCCCTTCCAATCTCGAAATCGCGGAGCTTCCACAACCAACAAAGCAACAATGCAACTATGTTAGGGTGACAGGCTCAAGGGAGGTTTGGAGTGACGTGCAGTAAACGCATGACGCTTCCTCACCTGGCCCTATTCAATTCCATGTACGAGCCAGCCCATTAACATAACATCCACCATTAAAATAAAACCATATCCAATCTAAAATTCAATGCCATATCCTTTGTATAGATTCGATACCATATTAATTGTATAGTGTGCCACCTGAGACATATCATAACTATGCATTAACCTTATGCCATAACAATCATATATCAATGTTGCCATATGTGCCTTCATATATACTTTTTAACAAAGCGCACAGTATAACAGCTAGGTCCACCATTTCACATTTGTCACAAGGTTTATGTGTAATATTTTGTCATAGCTCTAACACTTATACATAGTTTTTCTTTTTGTTTTGATAAAGCTCTCATTTTATTATCCTTTGCATAAATCATATATGGATCAATGTTATAACATAACATAGCACATGTAAACAACATATTCCTCATACCCATGGCGTTGCCTTGTACTGCAAGTAATTTCAACAACATTTAGCAACAATGCATCAACTACCCATTTATCATATCAAATGAAACCAAGACTGCATCATCAAATGTATAGAACTGTGTAGGCAACATCATAACAACAATAACATATAAGCGTAACATGTATATCATTGCGCCTCTAGTCTACAAGGGGGTCCCACCTACTAATTATATATTATCATTATAAATATATAATAACGTTTAGAAATCCTTTGCGGGAGGAATTCATCATTGCGATTTTAATTGTCAACAGGTGGGACTACCTCAGGTATCCTGTAAAATTTCCTATTCAAAGTAATACTAACATTGCAAGGCCTAGACTCATATACAACATTACATTTCCATAAATAAGGTTGGTCCAAAAGTGTTGGTTGTGGAGCCTGGTTATCTTCCTGATTTAGAGGTTTGTTTCAGTCGTGCTTGGACCCCATTCTCTACAGAGGGCATGGGGGGCTTGCCCCCTCACAACTATCGCTGGGGGGAGAGGAGGGGGGGCAACAATTTTTGTAGCCCCCCCATGGCGAGATATTTGTGGGAAGCGCCCACGAAGCGAAATAATGGGAAAAAATGCCTTGTAAAATATTGTAATTTTGTAGTCAATCTGGACCGTTCATTACAAGGTCGCAGATTTGACGGTAGAAGTTATTTTAGGGATTTTTTCCCTAAAAGGAAACCCTATTCTATGAGGGAATTGTATTGTCGCTGTGTATGTGTGCGAATATTGTATTCTCAGAGAGGAGACCGTGAGAGAAATAAGAGGAAGTTACAGTGGGTGTGTTGTAGGTTATATCCCTTCATTTTGGTTGGATAATAAAAAGGAAGGACCTCACAATTTGTTCGGTGGACGTAGCCCACACTAGGTGAACCACATATATATGTGTCTTTATTGTATTGTGTATCTTATGTGTTCTATTTTATTGCTCCGTGATCCTATTTTTCTAACAACTGGTATCACAACAAAAGGTAACTCGTAGGAAAAGAGGGTTCCTAGTTCGAGTGGGAGCAATGGTGGAAGATGGAAAGTTTAGGGTTGAGAAATGTAACGGCCAAAACTACTAGTTATGGAAGATGCAGATGGAAGATTATTTATATCAGAAAGATCTATTCATACCATTGGGTGGAATAACAAAGTAGTTGACGACCATGAAGGGGAGGTTCTTGACAGAAAGGCACTAGGAACAATATGGTTGAGCCTGGCAATGTTGGTGACTTTCAATATTTCAAAAGAAAAGAAAATGAAGGAGTTGATGGATGCATTGGCTAAACTGTATGAAAAACCCTCGGCATCTCTTTTCCCTTGACCATGTTTTGGGAGTTTCTTGGTCATGTTGACCTATTTTGGGACTTCGACAGCCTGTCGAAGGAAGAGCGCAAGTCGAAGCAGAGATCACGAGATCTCGACCCCCTTTTGGGCCCCTTTTTGGGTTTTTGGGAATATGTAACGTGAATGGGATGTCGGCCCATGGGTTTACCCATGTTTAGGCCTATTTTGTAATGTATATATAGAAGGATAGGCAATATAGAAAGAGGTTGATGTGCTAAGTGCTGAAGGAATGGCTAAGTGCTAGATCTATGTGATCAAAGCATTGTAAGTGCTCTGTGCATACTGTGTGAGACTTGTAGAGATGAGTGCAAGTCCCTGTGAAAGACTGTAGAAGGCTTTGTGCTATAACGCAAGGAAGAAGGATCTAGAGAGTTGTGCAGATCTTCTGTCTTGTGCGAAGTAAGGGTTTTGAGGCTCTGTGCTTGTAACCGATTGACCGAAGACAATAAAGAAGAAGAGTTGGTGGACGTCGCCCCAGGGTGGGGGTGAACCACGTAAACCCTGTGTGATGTGCTTTGTGCTTTGTCTTGATGTATTTACATATTATATGCGAAATGCTCTGATATGTTTAGATAGATCTATTCATGCTTGGTGCTTATTATATGTGAGAATGTTAGATCTGATCTAGATATTCATGCTTAGTGCTTGATATGCTCATTCTAATCCATTTGTATATGCTAAAGTGCTTGAATACCGTAGATTAGTGTGAATGCTGCGAAGCTCTATCTTATAAGCGAAGTGGTTATTAACTGTATATTGAGGAACTAACGGTGTTAAGTGCTTTATTAAGTGTTCTAATCACAAATATGTGTCCCAGTTAAGGTTACAGACACTTGAGTTCTGCAACCACCCCTGCCTCTACCTCGGGTGAGACTTCATCTGCTTCGCAGGTGTTGCAGGTGTTGCCGAAAGGGCCGGTAGTTAGGGTTTTTTTGGTGCATTGTTGTAGCATTGAACCCTGGGTCTGCCCCTGTGCCAACAACATCCAAGAAGGTATTTCTAATGAAGAGATTACTTAATATGAATATGTCAGAAGGTGGGTCTGTTGGAGATCATTTAAATGAGTTTAATACGATTACTAATCAACTAAGCTTTGTAAAAGTGGACTTTGATGATGAGGTCAGGGCTCTTCTAATCTTGTGCTCATTTTCCAGAAAGTTGGAATGACTTGGTCATGGTTGTAAGTAACTCTGTCTCTGGTTCAAATAGTCTAACATTTGATGTTGTTGTTGGTGTTATCCTTAGCGAGGAAATGAGATGGAAAAGCACAGGCGAGACATCAGGTAATGCATTAAACATGGAGAACAAGGGAAGACAAAAGGATAGAGGAAAAGTCTTAGGGAAGCACGAGAATTATAGAAAGGGCAGATCCAAATCCAAACTGTGAAAGATAGAGTGCTGGAATTGTGGGAAGGAAGGACATCTGAAGAAAGACTGGAGAGCTCCAAAGAAACAAAGAGATGGACATCGAGAGAAAAATCTGGAAGCAAATGTAACAGGTAACGTGTTATAAGATGCTTTGATTCTTTTTGTACATAATATTTATGAGTCTTGGGTAGTAGATTCAGGGGCTTCATTTCATGCCACACCCCATA
>CBVK0101625348.1:8148-19269 GCA_900067695.1 Picea abies | reverse complement strand
GACTTCTATTTTTAGCTCATAATGACTTAAAAGCGCTTTTAACCCTTTTTTAGCTCAATGTCACTTTCTGAATATAACACCTGTGACTGGAGTGACCTCTAGTAACCCTGTTTACCCCTCTTTGGCCCTAACTATAGTCTAACGGGGAAGTTTAGACCATTAAGCCTCCTCTTCTGGAGCTCCTATTTGGAAAGGGACATTACACATGAGAAAAAAGTAAAAGAGGAACATGAGTTAAAACACATCAAGTAGACACTTCTGGGTTGGCAGGATGGCCATGGTAGGGGATTTAGTTCCAGTGTCAAAAAAGAGGACTTGGTTAGATTAGAATTAAGAAGGAGGGAGCTACTAGCGGATAAAGAAGCTTTGTGGCAATTAAAGAGTCATGCTATTTGGCTTACTTGTGGGGATGAGAATACCAAATTATGTCATTCTTATGCCAAAGGTAGGAAAATGACAAATACAATTTGGGGATTACAACAGGGTGATGGGCAAGTTGTCAACTCTTTTGAAGGTCTGGATTCTATGGGCATTACACATTTTAGAGATATTTTCAAGGCTCATGAGGGTACCTCTATAGTCAAAATTGTACAAAATTAGCCAAGTTATTCCCTTGGTTTGTGGAGGAGGAAGAGTAATTGACTTTAATGGAGGAGGTCTCGAAGAAGGAATTATTGGAATTTTTACAATCTTTTCAAAAGGGTAAAAGTCCAGGACCTGATGTTTGGCCTATAGAATTTTATATGGGGTTCTATGATATGTTGGGCAGCGATGTATTAAAAGTGGTGGAAGAATCACAGATAAATGGACATATTCATGAACTAATAAATTCCACTTTTATTGCTTTAATACCTAAGTCTGATAACCCCTCCTCCTTTGACGATTTTCGGCCTATTTCCTTATGCAACTATCTTTATAAGATTATCTCAAAAGTAATCAGCATAATACTAAGAGATATACTTTCCAGAAATATCTCCAGTGAACAGTTTGGATTTTTGGCGAGCAGACAGATACGTGAGGCTACCAGGGTTGCTCAAGAAGGACTGCATAGTTTGAAAACAAGAAAAGTTAAAGGGGTTGTTATGAAAATTGATCTATCAAAAGGTTATGAAAGAGTTAATTGGCTTTATATCTAGATGTTGTTGATACACCTTGGGTTTGAGGTGGCTTTTACAAATTGGGTTATGGGTTGTCTTTCAACATTCTCCTTCTCCATTATGATTAATGGTTCAACTTCCTCTTTTTTTCAAGCGGACATGGGAGTTATATAGGGGTTCCCCTTGTCTCCACTACTCTTTCTATTGGTAGAAGAAATTCTCAGCCACTTTCTAACTGAAGCAAAAACTACAGGTACCTTTAGAGGGATAAAAATTTCTTCGGTTTTTCATATTTCCCATTTACTCTTCGTCGATGATATCTTAATCTTTTGTGATGGTTCAAAAAGGGATACTAATAAACTATGTGAAGGTCTAACTCTTTCTAAAAGGGTGACAAGAATGATAATCAATGAACAAAAATATAGTATTACCATTGCATCATTGGAAGGGGTAGAGATTCATCATATTACTTCAAGGCTTCCCTTTCAGGTACTTGAACTGGACGTGGGTATGAAATATCTTGGTTTTCAGTTAAAAACAAATTATTACAAGAAGACAGATTGGTCGTGGCTCATCTCAAAATCAGAAAAATGACTAAAGGTTTGGAGTCATGTGTGGTTGTCCAGGGCTAGACATTTGGTTCTGGTTAAATCGGTGTTGGAGGCTATCCCAGTCTATTGGATGTCCTTATCTTGGATTCCAAAAGGTATTTTTGAAAATGCTAGGAGACTTTGCTTTACTTTTATGTGGCAGGGAAACAAGGATAAAAATGTTATGCCATGGGTTAGGTGGGAGAGGATTGCAGTTCCGAAGGCATTAGGGGGTTGAGGGTTGAAGAACATCTTCTTATTCTCCAAAGCGCTTGTTTCCAAGTGTTACTGGTGTTTGATAAAAACTTATAGCCTCTGGACTAGAGTCATATATTAGAAATATATCGTACCTCTTACTATTCTAGAATGGATATGGGACCCAATCAAAAATACTTCGGGTATATATATTATCTGGAAAGTTGTGATCAAGGCTTTTCATTTGATTTGGAATAGCCTAGTCTGGAGAGTTAGTTATGGTAGGTTGGTTTGACTTGGTTTGGATCCGTGGGCTGGTAGCAAGCGAGAACACCTTTTAAATGTTAGGACTCAAATTAGATTGGAACGTGTTGGTTTCTTAAATTTAGCTCAGGTTGGGGACCCTACACAAACTACAATTTGGAATCAAGGTTGGATTTCAAGGCAGCGGCTAGGCCTCCTTGATGAGGATCTAATTCATTGGGACATATACTTACAAGCTCTAAGGGAAGCCTCTATTTGTTTGGTTGATAAAGAAGATGAATTACTTTGGGATGGCGATGGGGGCAGAGTATATACTCCTAGAGTGGGTTATATTATATTAAGTGTGGAATTTCAACAGAGAGAACCACTTTGGTGGTGGAGGAATCTCTGGAAACAACATTGTCTGGCGAAAGGGAAGCTTCTGGTTTGGTCGATTCTGGCGAACAAACTACTAACTTGGGATAATTTACAAAAGCGACAATTCAATGGATCAGGTCAGTGTGCTCTCTACAAAGAGCATTTGGAATATGTGGATCATTTTTTCATGCATTGTACTTATTCTAGGGAAGTTTGGTCTATTTCCAGATCTTTGAAAACTACACTTAGGCAATGGCAGGGAAACTCATTTGAGGTGGTGTTGCAAGAGTGGTTCTGTGCACGAGGGAGTTATGAGCTCAGGGCTTTTCCTTTAATCTTAGCCTAGTAAATCTGGATTGCTCAGAACAAAGCTATTTTCCATGGTGAATACTTATCGATCGCTAGAGTTGTTTCCAATAGTATTGGGATCATGGAGTCCTTTTCTTGCTTGGGTGGGGAGGGTCTCGTACTTACTAGATCTATCAGGGAAGAAATCTATGACAACTCCAGGCTGTGGAGGTATTTCAACAGGGAAGCTTCAGTCGATCATATTTTGTGTGGAGGGAGTGGGTGCCTTTATCTATCCAATACACATCATTACACACTCAAAGTGGGATTGGGGGCAGGAACAAATAACTACTTGGAATTATTGGCTTTAAAACTCTTGTTATTATTTGTTGTGGAACAAGGATGTCAAACTTTATAAGTTTTTGGTGACTCCTTAATAATCATCAACTAGGAAAATGTTGTCCATAGATGCCACATTTCCCGTCTTGTTCCAATCTTAGAGGATGTGATGCGTATAAAAAGTTTTTTGACTCGATTTCTTTTACCCATATTTACAGGGAGCAGAACCAGCTGGTGGACAAGATTTCCAAAGAAGTCGCGCAACTAGCTTTTGGACAATGGTATATTTAAGAACATAATGTATTGGGAACCTGCGGCTTCTATCATAGGCCTTTTCACGAAATACAGGATATTTGATCTCTTTGGCACTTTTTGAATGGACAAAACTTATTGTGTAATATTGGGCTTTATGCAAGTTTCATGATACTCTACTGAACTCCGGTGGGATACACTCTTTTTTTGGGGCAAAGTCTTATCAGCAGAAATTTTGCCTTTGGACTGAATATGTGAAAATCGATAAGGATTTTTATATTGGAATGTAACGATGCCTTACGTATGCATCGACAGAATAGGACTACAAACTTTTTGGATAATATATACAAGGCTATTACTAATGGCTTGTATATATCTGTGTATGTAATTTTGTTATAAATATAATGAAATTATGAATTTTTCCGAGGAAAAAAAAATATTTAATAAAATTAATTTTTTTCTTTATTATATAAAAATTTAGTGATAATGACAAACCTTGTCATACAGAAAAGCTCTATTGAAAAAAATAATGGCAACTTGAAGGGAGTTAAATTTTGACAAAAATAAGTTGATCTCTTTTCTTAAAGAACTTAAATAGTGAGTTAATTTGCATATTGTACTCTATCTAGGTGTTATACAAAAAGGAAAATAGGACAATCAACCCTAGGTATGACAACGAGTGTAAAATTGCAAGAAAATCCATTAGGGATGCTTCTAAGGAGTCCTTAAAATCTCCATTGGGGATGCCTCTAAGGAGTCCTTAAAATCTCCATTGGGGGTGCCTCTAAGGAGTCCCTAAAATCTGATAAGTTAAAAGGATACAGATCTCTAATTAAAAGGAGAAAAAGGCGTTACGGAAATAGAAAGCAAGAGAAGATTTTACACCAAGCTAGATCTTAAGAGATTCTGGAGGTAAATTTTGACTCGTAAAACTAAAGAAAATAATATGATTCTCATGAAGGAATACAACTCCTACCTCAAAAATATTTATGAATCCCTTATTGTTGTGGACAAAATTCCAAATGTTTATATAGAGGATGAAGTGTTTTCTATAGAAAACATAAAGTTTTGGATTTATCGGCTTGCAAAAGGGGAAATCTAAGGACATCGAAGGCTACCAAAGTGAAATCTTAAAAATTGGAGGACCTATCCTCATCCTTCACATACACAATCTTAAAAATTGGCGGACCTATCCTCATCCTTCACATACACAATCTCTTCAATTTAGTAACATACACAAGTTCTTCAATTTAGTAGTCAAGCAGGGATTCCCTAAACCTGAGACTTAGAGCCTCGTTGTTCATATCTTTAAAAGTGGGAATAAAAGTAATCCCTCTAATTATAGGACCATTATGATTAGCCCCATATTAGCCAAGCTACATGGAAGTATTCCTTAAAAAAAGATTAGCATATGGCTTGAAAGCCATGGAAAATGAGCTCAAGACCAAGTTGGCTTTAGACGCTATCATTCAATTGTGGTCCATCTTATTATGCTTAGGATCATTATAGGAGAGTGTCACAATAATAAAACTAAACTCCTTTGTTGTTTCGTTGATTTTAGAAAAAAAATTGACACATTACCCAGGACTAACCGTTAGAATAGGTTAGAAGAGATAAAAAATTATTTTGAGCTAAGAGTTATTGTAGTAAGGTTGTATGAGAGTGTTATTTCCAAGTTTAGAAACATTGAGGGTTGGTCGGAAGATATTAACTATAATATATGAGTTAAGCAAGGTCGTCCCATGTCCCCTACCCTCTTTGGCATATACATTAATAAGTTAGAATATTGGTTAGAAGATGATTGTTGTTCTACCTCGACCCTCGTTGGTATAGTCATCATCCTTTCTTCTTTATGTTGATGATATTGTTCTTATGGAAAGGACTCCCTATGACCTCAGTAAGCATCTAAGAATCCTCAAGGACTTGTATTCTAGTATGGGTATGACTGTGAACACTGACAAAACGAAGGTTATGGTAATCAAATCCAAAAAGATCGCCTATGACACTTTTGTATATGACAACAATAGCTTGGAGGAAGTGCCTTTATTAGTGCAAAGAAGAAAATCAGCATTGCTAAAATATGAACCAACTCCCACAAACTACATAGTGAAATTGGGCGTTGAACAATTCCCAAAACACCATGGGATGCAAGAATTTGTCATCTTTGTGACACTAAGAGGGTTCAAGATGAAAAGCACATTCTCCTAGAGTGACCTGATTATACCAAAATTAGATCACAATTTCAAAATATATGTCACAATATTGACCTTCCTAACCTCCTAAGTCAACAAAATTATGGTTTCTCTCATTGTTTTTTTGACACGGAAATAAGATTGTAAAGAAATCTAAATAATCTCTTTAAGGTCCAATAAACCAATTCCAGTCTCAATGGATGTTAATCATTATCATCACTATTTAAATATTTATTAATTAAATTTTATATTATATTAATAATATTTAAATAGTTATTATTCATTGTTTAATAATTTTATGTAATATGACTTCGTTTATATATATTTAATTTAAATCTATTAATTGATTATAAAAAATTAGTTTTCTTTTTATTATGATTAAACTTTTTAATATATAAAATTAATTTTAATAAACATTAATAAAATATTTATTTATTTATTTATTTTTTTAAATTAAAATCATAACTCTTGTAATTATCATTTACAAAATTTATATATCTTAAACAAATAGTTGAACTTTAATGTTACGATGACAAATGTAAACATCAAAGAAAATCATCATCTAAAAGTTAGACTACATTCCGTTCTCAATCTTAATAACTATACTATTTAAAATAATTTAATAACACTTAAAAAGCTTAAGAGATAATTCTCACTCATGATAAGAAAATGGTTTCCTCGTGAATAATTCTCCTCTTGTATCTTCGATCCTTAAATAATTGAATTTTGGTCTGTACGTGAGTAAAAATAAGGTAAAAAGTGGGGTTGTTTAAATGTTTTACATTTTTGTCTTTGACTATATAAATTTGGATAAAATCGTAATTTTTTGTTGTTTAAATTGTATGGTTATATAAATAGATTTAATTTCTAAAACAATCTTGAAGCATTCTTATCAGATTTCTTGCAAAATTAAACAAAAATATCCCAAAAAAGACCAAAACATAAAACATTTAAACTACGACATACTCAACAAATTCTATAAAATTCTATAAAAAAAAAAATACATCAATTTTTTCTTCACCATATGTTACAAGTTAAACATTTATATTCCATCATAAAATAAATCCATAAATTCAAATAATATCATTATCATAAATTTTCATCTCTCGTGAAGGAAGAGCCACCTTTGAGTTGAGAGACAAAGTGTGATAAACGAATTATCTCAAAACACTTGTCAGCCTCAATTAGAACGAGGAAAAATACCAAGTTAAAGCAATTAAGACTTAGCCAATCCATAAGAATACATTCCTACCCCAAGGGTGGCAAGTATGGGGGGTGGGGATTATATTTGATTTCAAGGGAAAATTGGAAAAGGAATTTGTCACGGGTCTAGGCCAAACCATGAACAATCAAACCAAAGCATATGCTCTTCTCTATGGCCTTTCTCTTGCATTTGAAAGAAATACAAATTTATTAGCTATTGTAGAGGATTCGAGCATTATTTTGCATTATTATCAAAATAATGGTTACAAGTCTAACACAATAAAGCTTAGATTATTGCTTGAGTTAGAAAAGAGGTTCTTAGTTTGCATTTGGTTTCATTGCACCGAGAGTAGTGAGGTGCTCTACGGCCTAGTATGGGGGAGATGTTGTCACGTTAGCGTTATGTTAGATAAGTTCACATAAAAAAAATTTAAAGTCGTTCCATTTAAAAAAATTATCAATAATAAAAATAAAGCCGGCTCAATTAAAAGAAAACAATTACACGAACCATTACATATTACACACATATATATACTACATACTTACATATGAAAACATCTAAAATTAATTCATTCAATGATAATAAAAAAAATTACACCTTAATAAATTTGATCCCTCTCGATCCTTGATAGATTCGGATTTAAGATGCATTTGCGCTAGTATTATTGCACCGAGATTAGCGAGGTGCTCTACAACCCAATATGGGAGAGATGTTGAGGTGTTAGTGTTATGTTATGTTAGATAACAATAATAAAAATAAAGTCAACTCAATTAAAGAAAAACGATTACAGACACCATGTAAAACATGATGTGCAATGATATAATTTTTAAAAAAAAATACACCTTAAGAAATTGGATCCCTCTCGGTGCTTGATAGATCCAGGTTTAAGATGGATCTACGCTGGTATTACCATGTTTTAAGATAGCTCAATAGTCAAGTTGATCTCCTGACTAATAATTTTAGTTTTTTAAGTAAGAAGCTATATATTACTTGTCATAAGCAAAAATTACAGTATCGTCTTGAGAACGAGTTTTGGATGTGTTGAGTTGCCTCGAAGGGAAACCAACTCAGCCTAACACTTTGAGTGTAAAGATCAGTGAGAATTAAACATGTTTTCCTGAATCGCCCCATGGGGAAACCGATTCGGTCGATCCATGCATGCATACTATAGACCAAAGAAGATTATACTGTGAACCAGAAAACGCCTATCGTCTGACAGACCCACAAAATAGACAGTGCTAAACCCCAACAGCCTAAACAGAACCTTCTAGAAACAACTAACAATTGTCAAAATAAAACATGCATGCTGACACATGTACGCCTACCGACTATCATGGTGTCTGGTGTGCTTGCATGTCCTCAACTTCCGCTGCGTGTGTCTCACATGGTGCCTCGCTTGTCCTCATCCGCCTGTGCGCATGAATCCACATCTTGTTTGCCCTCCCCCCTGGAATTCTAGAGCAAGAACCGCCCCTGGAGATGCGGGGGCATTGGTGCCCGAATCTGGTGAATGCAGAGAGTGGAGCAGTGTCAAGAGCAGAGATTTGATTTTCTATCCGCGCTGGTCCAAGTGTTCCAACCGAAAATGGAGGTCATCAACATCCTTACGGACTGCGAAGACCAAGTCTTGGAGAATTGAGATCGAATCTCGGAGTCGCGGGCATGAAACACAGTCTGTTTGGAGCAGAGCTTGGCCTTGAGTCGCTTCCAATTGAATTTTTTACATTTGAGCATTGAATTCCTCCAGCAAAGGCACATAAGTTGGCAACGAGGGTGTCGAAGGGGGTGGCGAGGGAGCGAAGGGTGGTGGACTGGAAGGGCGTGCCAATGTTGGCTGTGAGGTCGAGGTCAGGTCTGGGAGAGGTCCAGGAGCATAGTTGAGAGAATTCCCTTGAAGCTTAAACCATTCAACTTGGCAATCACATGGTGAAGACAGAGGCGAAAGGCCACATTGGTCTAGTGAGGACTGAGTGGAGGAAAAAGGTGAGGAGTTGAGCGTAGGAGCAAAGGTGGGCGAGTGCCTGCTGGCCATGGACACTATGTTTTGGTACCATAGGGCACCTCTCTTCGGCTTCCCTCAAAGGCAAGGCATATCCTGACAAACGTGAGGGTAATGCGAAGATTCGAACAGGAAGATCTAGGTAGGCACTAGGGAGAACGACAGAGTGCAAGATTTGCTAGAAGGAGAGGGCGATAGATACCAACTGGAGGGATGGGAGTTGCCATAATATAGATGATGGAGAGTAAAGGCACATGAGCACAAGAGGATCGAACAGTGTACCAGCGCCATAGCCATGACAGGAAGCCAACTCTGAGCGCACTAGAGCATTTAGTTGAGAGCACAGTGAAATGGATAGTTGCAAAATCCATAAGGTTGTAATAAACGCTGAAAGGAGCAGCAGGTGCCATCACATGGCTCAAGGCGAGGTGGCAGGCTCTGAGTTCGCGGATGGACGCGTGGAGCACTCTGACACCCCATCTGGGTGATAAATTTTCTTTAATCTCTCAAGGGGATTTAATAAAAAATGGGTTGGGAAACTATTGTGCAATCCCCTAAGGTAGTCATGATTTAAATGAATGCTACATCTCCTCGTCATTTATTAACTCATGTATTATTAATTCATAGTCTATATCTCAAGCATGGTAAGGGTGTTCGAAAGGACAATCTCCCACCTCCCTCGCATGCTAGAATTTATCTATGTCTCGTCTTTTGTATCCCCCAATGTGATATTCGGTCTGCAAGGTGGGATAATGAGAAAGAAATGGAACTATAGGAGGCTCATGAAGCAGCTTGGTCTACATCTGGTAATATTCTCTTCAATCACGTGGATGGTTAAATATTGTCTTAGGGATTTACACTTTGTCTAGAATAGGTGGAATGGTGTTTGTGTGCGTTGGTATTTGGTCTATGTTTGGGTTTTCATCTATGGAATCCATCTTTACAATTAGATGCGGACTAACTTGGGATGTAATTGGGTCATAAATGTTGTGACTATGCTTATCATTTCTTTGTGTTTATTTATGGTTTCTTCTCTCGGCTCTCCTATCTCTGGGGCAATAGAATTTTTCCCCACATGGGGCAATAGACAGTGTCCCCACAACGATGCCAAAATGTTACCTCCCAAGTTCTCACTTGGTGCAAAAGTCCCCCAAGCACAAGTTGTGAAACCCCAAGGGTAGCGTAGGAAAATTACCCATTGTCACCTCAATAATCTTGTGTTTTTCTTTTTAAACTATAAGGGCCCTAGTCAAAGGGGGAATCCCTATGGGTAACTAAACTCAAATCGTTGTAGGTTTGAAAGGGAAAGGAACTTAGTTTTATTTATGATTTAGGGTTTATGATTAACAATTTAATTTCTAGATTTAAATCAAAATTCAATTAGCCTTTTCCAGATTTATAAATCAACACTAAATTGAGGCTAAAACTAGAAAATTGATTAACTTGACTCAATTCATTGTAGGTTTGAAAGGGAAAGGAACTTAGTTTTATTTATAATTTAGGGTTTATGATTAACAATCTAATTTCCATATTTAAATCAAAATTCAATTTGCATTTTTCAAATTTCACTAAATTGAGGCTAAAACTAGCAAATTGATTAGGGTTTTAACAATAGAAATCATACATTTGCCTTTAGAAATAACAAGCCAACTTTAATATAATTATTTGAAGTGAAAGTATCCTGAAATACAATATGTCTTAATGATTTTCTTTGCTATAATTTCAAATGGTTTAAAATAGAAAATAAAAGATGATTTTTTTGTAGTTTTGTGGTTGGTTGGAAGGAATGATCAGTGTCTTAAATTGTTTGGGAAAATTGACTCAAGATAGCCTCTTTTAGAGGCATATTCTTATGATAGATTATGGGGTTGTTGACAACCAAATACATGTAACAACAACAACCCTAATTTGGAAACCTAGACCACTGATTTGAAATAGTAAAGGGTCTATGAAAGATCCATTTTCATGACAACATTAAGGGTGGCCCTTACCTAAAAAGTCTAACAAATGCAATAACTAATTTTTTATCAAAAGCAAAAGTTTTCCTTTTTTAAACAAATGAAACAAAGAAACTTAAGGAGTAATTCTAACATACATACATAACCCCTTTCAATGTAGCAATTTTTACTCCTCTACAACCCTCGAGTCAACTTTGGCATCCTCAAATCTACAATGTTATCTCCAATAAGCACCAAGAACAATTTTCCTCACATCAACAAAGAGACATCACCATTCCAAAAAACTTGAAAAAGATAAAACAATTTTATTCCAAAGCTTGAGAGCACTTCCAACAACAACTACAATATGGAGGAGCTTCTTATTGATAGATCTATAGCTCAACAAC
>CBVK0101625346.1:0-16095 GCA_900067695.1 Picea abies | reverse complement strand
GCAGCACTACAAAGCCTAACCCTCCCGTCCTTAGATTTAGATTCTCCCAAGCTTCTAGCCTCTCTCTTTGACTCCATTAACCCAAGGCACTAGTCTAAATTGCAACATTGGACCTTTGGTCATCAAAACAATCTTTCAAACACTCTTGAATTGAAACCCTAACTAACCCTAGCGATTTTACTAACCCTAACTAGCTAGTGACGTCATGCCTATTTGATCTCTTGTTTGGTATAGAACGTTGTGACCATTGTCACCTAGCAATTGGCATTGATGTGTAGAATATTTTCATTGGTTTAGTTTGCAAAACGTCCACCTCTTTGCCTCTCAAACTAACCTAAATTTAGGGCTGACGTCACCTTTGTAGCATAGTGACGCAACAGCAACAATATTGATGACGTCAAGCCTCTTTTTTTAACCCTTGTTTAGTGTAAAACGTTGTGGCTTTGTCATCTTTTGATAAACATTTAAGTGTTAAGCAATTTCATTGGATCAATTAGCAAAACGTCCACTTATTTGTCTAGCTAAAAATGGGGTTGACGTCACCTTTTAGCAGGTTTGACACAGCAACAATATTTATATATGAGCTTATTTAATGCATTGTGATATAATAAGGATTGATTTTATACATTGAATGCTACTATCTTTTTGTATTTATTGAAGAAGTGACATAAAACATAAGTTTTAATTGCAATCATTAACTTCGTCAATAATTACATTTATTATTTGCTCATATGTATTAAGGATACTCATTAATATTTTGAAGCACTAACGACTATGTGCACATTTTAGTTTCATTTGCCTTGTCTCGCAAACAGGTGCCTTTCTCAGTGGAAATACCTTCATCCTTGACTATCCATTCGGTAGTAATCTGTGAAGAGAAAGCTTACCTCAACCTTTGATACCTAAACCCTTGATCCTTTTCCTTCAAACCCCAAATTACTAGGGACGTCTCCCTTGGGATTAGCCACCTAGAATAGAAAGAGCTCCCC
This sequence comes from Picea abies, assembly GCA_900067695.1. Classification (NCBI taxonomy): domain Eukaryota; kingdom Viridiplantae; phylum Streptophyta; class Pinopsida; order Pinales; family Pinaceae; genus Picea; species Picea abies. The sequence continues at coordinate 15,106 of CBVK0101625346.1, read as the reverse complement.
ATCGAGGTGACAGTGGGTGGGGAAGCTCCTGTTACGCCAGTTTGAGCCTTGTCTTCAAGCTACTTAAACCTTTTTCCTACAAACTGTGCGATAACAAGACTTACATTTCTTTGTTATCACTGCACCCATGCCCAAACAATTACCCCACATCACTTCATACACTTACATGACCTAGATTGGTTCTAACCCAGGAAACACCCCAAACTTAAGGAGGATTAGCCCAATAGGGCACCCTGAGACCTTCCCCAAACTTGACTTGTTAAATTGCATAACATCTTTGAACATTTGTCTGGGTAAAGGGGGGTTTAATGCACATGTTTGGGTAATTTGATTATTGGATGTGATTTACATGTTATGATCCCTGTGACTTATGAATCCCTAGAGGGCGTACTTCTTGTTGTAGGACCTTGCCCGGTGGACTGGTACACAGGGGGGAATGATTAGCTCGAACCTTCATGGGGATAAAATCCCACAGATGGATGTTGTAACCCCATCCAGGGGCAAGAAGATGTCAGAGACTTGCACCAGGAAGAAAGAGGGGCGTTGCACCGAAGACACCCTGGCAGACCCAAACCCAGGGGTATCTTGCTCTTCCATCTAGACGTTGACCTTTGGGAGCCAATGACATCACCTTTGTGACCCTAGACGTCATCTAGAGTCAGGGTTTGCACCTTGAGGTCAGTTGTGAGTTGATTGGAACATGTGGGCATCATCCAGGGCCTTTGGAGGCCAAACATCCTGCTTCTGGAGCCCAACGTTTCACCTTAGGGGCTCAACGTCACCCTAGAAGGGCATGACGTCACCCTTGTAGATTATTTTAGGGGTTAATTACTTTTATTTATGTAAAAACTAGATTTTTTATGTTATTTAGCCAAGTCGGACTTTTTATGACCTAAAATTAATTAAAGGTCATTGATATTGTATAAATAGAGAGAAAGTACTCTCATTTTTTATCATCACTCATCACACACTAAGTGTGGTCTGAAATTTGCGCCCTTCTTGGGTGTTATTGGCTGAAATAGGGAGGTGCACTTGTCTTGGAGGCTAAAATTTGCAACTTGGATCATTTCTTAGTGAAGTTACTTGGCAATCTAGGGTTTTATTGCTTGATTATTCTTGGTGAAGTAAGTAAATCTACAATTCTTCATTTCATTTGAATGGTTATGATATATTTGCTTAATCATATTAAAGATTATGAAATTGCTTGCTTGACAAACCCTAGGAGTAAAAGAACTTAAGTTACTATTTCTTTGCTCTTCATTTGCTAAACTTTGCTAAGGTGATTTAACTTAGATAAACTTTTAAATTCCGAAATGCTAGCTCTTTAGAAGCCATTGTCTAGTTATTGTTGCCCTAAATACTTTTCATTGAGTCTAAGGAAGGAAGATTCGCTAGAGCCTAAAATTGCTTGAACCTGTCTTTAGGGTTTGGATGTTTGAGGCCTTGAAGTGCCAACACCTCCTCCATCCATCTTTTCACCTTGAAACAAGTACAATCATTTTGTGATTGCTTCCAAGAGAAAACCGTCACCTATAGAGTCCATTACCCCTTAAAGGCACTAGTCCACTTGCTTTAGTGAATGATTGATCAAACAAACACTCAAAGCTTCTTCCTTAAAGCTTTTGCTAACTTTTACTAACCCTTAGCTAAACTAATTCACTAGTTAACTTCTTGTTATTGCAAATCTATGCTACAACCATACTAATATACATTAATTTGTTGCATACATCCTACATAACTTGCACTAAACTCATTCAGAAATTGCTTGTAAGAATTGTCAAACAATCTACTAGATTTATGCTAAGTTTACACAATGTTTTCTTGCAATTTTGAGCACTAGAACTTATTGTTGTTACAAAAGATTGCTACAGCCATCGAACTGCAGAAAATTCTCTGCAAAATCAACATTTAATGCTAGCTAGACATTGCTAAATTTGCTTGTGACAATTGATTATCATTTTTCCTAGTTAAAGCTACCTTTTCATTGTCTTTCAAACAATTCCAAGGCATATTTATTGCAGCTGTTACAAAATACTTGTTGTTGTAAACTATTAAATTGCTGCAAATTTATATCAGCTAGCTTATTTTTCAAAGGTTCATGGTCTTATGAAGCACTAACATCATTTGGTACTTGAAAGCTGCTATATTTTTACTTTGTTGTCTTGTTCTAGGCCGGTACACTATATATTCACTTTGCTTCATCTCTTAAAGACCCAAAGAACCTTTTTTACTTGAGTGACCAATGAGAGGGGGAATTTCTTGTATCCTTGCCTTAGTCTTATCAGCCCTTTAGGTCACTAGGGACATCTCCCTTTGGGTAACTTTGATATACTCCTAAACAGAAAGGGGTTTCCTATTAAGGCGACAGTGATAGGTCACCCCCTATTACGCCAAATCTTGCATCCACTTGCCTTGGGCTTTGGGCAAGTATAGATTGTGCAATAACAAGAAGTATATCCAAGTTCTTTGAGATAAGTCATCAATGAAGGAAACATAGTACATGCTTCTTGAAATTGATGCTATTGACATCGGTCCACAAACATTCGAATGCACTAGGTCTAGAATCTCCTTAGACATATGCTTGTTGCTTGGGAAAGCAGCCTTGGCATGCTTGCCAAGCGTGCACCCTCTTCATACTCCATGTTACTCAATGCTAAACTCTGGAAGACCTGTGACTATCTCCCTTAGAATAGGCAATGCCTTGTGATGCAGATGCCCCATCCTCTAATGCCACAAACTCGCAAAAGTTGTCAATGTTATGAACCGGAGCTCAAATAGGTTCATCATGAAACCTAAAAGATGAACTTTTCTAACCCCTATTACTTGAGTTGTATCTAGGATAGGTTTCTTCAGCGTGATGATGGCTTGTTGATTTTTTAACTCAACTACATAGCCCTTATACTCCATAATCGAAACTGAAAGAAAGTTATTTCTGAGACATGGAACAAACAATACATCATCAAAATCTGAAGAGATACCTGACTCGATATTTAAGGGAATAGTACCAACTCTTGCTACTCGATACTTGGCATCATCACCAAGATCAACTTGTACCTAAGTTCTACTTCGTTAGACTAGAAAATAACTATTGGGCGGATGTCATATGACAAGATGCCCCACTATCCACAATGCACATACCATGCATTCCTAGGAACTGTGTTGGTAAGAGTGACAAGATACAATCAAGAAATACTTCTCGCACATGCCAACAAACTCATTCATCTAAGTTTATACAAAATCTGCTACCTCCTTCTCCTACTACTTCCCTTTACCCTTCTTCTTATTTGGACAATGTGATGCATAATGGCCACGCTTATGACAAATGAAGCACTTGATTTTATTGTCCTTTCCTCACTATGAGGTTAACTCTTCACTCTTTCCCTTGCCCTTGTTAGGTCCTTTGCCTTTTCCCTTATTTGTCTAACCAATTAAAGTTAGGTTCTCATCACCACCCTTCTCGTCACTCTTCCTTCTTCCAGCTATCTTGCTCTCTTCTCATGTTAGGTCAACCTCTCCTATCTTGTCCTCTTTATGCTTTGAGAGAAATAACTAGCCTCCTCAATCCTAGCTTCATGGGATGCATGGCTAAGATTAAATCTTAATCTAAGTCACTAATATTCTAGAACTTTTAGATCATTTCATTTAGATTCCCAAGACTAAGTTTACTTCAAAACATTAGACTTTTACTTTTATTTTCATTTTTCAAGTAAAAATACAAGATGGAATTAGTGAGTACCTTTTCAAGATAGTCACCAATGAAATGTCTAAAACCACTTCCTACACATTCACATTGAAACCTATATAGAAGTCAATACTAAAGCTGCATTTCTCAACACTTCATATTAAATTCCATAAATCTTTAAAGTGGAGATAAATGAAAACTATTTCCAACATAGTTTCATAAATCTTAATGTTGTTGCTAAACTTCTACCTAATAATTACCCAATACAAGTTAATGTATCGCTCCCTATGAAAGATTAGATCTCTTTCCCTCAATCTAATAACTTTGTGATTATTGATTCGATTGAGATTTCTCGAGCATACAAACCTTGAAACTTTCAAGGCTACACCATAAACCTAAGCTATGAAACTTTCTAAAGCTACGCCATACATAAACTTTAAAGGCTACACCATAAACCTTAGGTTGTTCGTGTATAAGACACGTCTAAAGTAATAGAGAGAACTAAGGTATTAATAGTTTTATAGAAAACAAATTCTTCTAGACAATCTGCTAATGCCTTTGGCCAGATTGTACCTGTTCATGATAAATCCTAAAAACTAATCACTACTTATTACACAGAATTATCAGTAGTGTAGATGTGCTTGTATTAGTTAGTTTATGAATATCCCGAAAAGATTTCCCACTTCATCCCCGTGGAAGATAAGTCGGTAACTTGAAACGTCAGCCGAAGGAATTCTCCGTCGGAGTAATAACTAAGCCCTGACGTAAACAGTTATAACTTTTTTATTACTCGGATAATTCTACAAATATTGAATTTAAATAAATAATTTTTTAATTTTTTTTAAAGAAATAAATTTTCATACAATTATAAATTTTTGCCTATAAATAAATACTTAAAAACAAGTTTTTAAATATTTTATAAATTGAAATTAAAATAAATTCATAATAATTTTTATTATTAGTAAATAATAATAATTTAACTTTCAAGTTACAGTTGATCACTGGTGTATGACATTTTTTTGTTTGTGGTATAAAGTATTTTTTTAATGTAAGGATTTGACTGTTAGCTTTTAAAAAAGTGTACATACACTATTTTGAATTTGAACCTGTAACTTCTTATAAGGAAACATATACTTTTAACCATTAATTCCACTCAAATTGTACTCATTCTTTTACTTTAATTGTAAAAAATATTATCTATATTAAAATGAAATATTTAATGTAAATGTAGTATTCAACTCTTAAATAACACACACACAAAAAATATCCTTACTAAATCACTAACTAATAAATTTTAATATTAATTAATACAAATTTACCTTTATATAAAAAAAATTATAAAAATTTAAAAAATACATACCTGAGTATTTTCTTCTTTGAATATCTTATTTATACTATTTTCTTCAGAATGTTTTTGATATCTTTCCAATATCTTCTGCATGCTTCACATAACAGGTAAATGTAGAATATCATTATTTTTATTCAAAATCAACTTAATAAATTAATATAAAAATTATTAAAATTAACTAAATCATCACATCATTTAAACTTAATTAAAATATAATAAAACATTTCAAAATATATATTTAATATTTCTATTTTAGTTAAAAGTTTGAATCTTCATGTAGAAAGCAATTTAAACTAAAAAAAATTATTCAGATCATTCTCCAACAAAATAATTGATACATTATTCATATCATTTTCCAACAAAATAGAAAGCATGTCAAAGGTATATTGTAATGCAAACCTAATACTTTTAGGGTTACGATATTCTTCACTTCACTTGATTGAATACGTAAAAGGTTATGTGATAATGTAACCTTAATCCGGGTCTAAAGATTTTGGAAGATGAATCCAATAATTATATAGATATTTTTATATCTATATAGAATATATACAACTCAGACTTATCTTAAATTAATATGTCCAACACTTATTGTATTAAAATTAAATTTAAAAACTAATCCACTAATTTAGTGAAATTACGAGCATATTTATATTGACATCTACTTGGACATGATAAAATCTTCTCCACACACTCTACCAGATGTGAATAAATTGGTTCGCTTATTCAAAGAATGAACGGACGAGGTTATATAATCAGCGAAACACAAGCACCATTGACAAACAAGTAGTTCGCCTTCAGCCAAACCTACTCCTGGGTTGGCTTTGTCATCGGCCACATGATAGACACGGTAGAGCTTAGATGCGTAAGGATATATGCTTTGATTTTGTTTCAATCGTAAACAAGTTGATAGCTTCTGTTTTCTTCTTGAAAATGGATTTTTTTTCACACAATCTCTGCCAACTTCACTGTTAATTACGCCTCTCTGAACATGTTCAATTACATTTATCTCACCAATCAGTTGAGTGTAGAATCTTGATTCTTTATCTATGGCTTAATAGGTACACATGTAAATTAAAAGATTAAAAAGATAACATAAATTTATATCCAAAGATGAAAGTATTTTCCAATTAGATTGAAAAATAAAAAATAAAAAATATTTATAAAAATAATGAAGGACGATTAAAATCGTTATTAAAAACTAAAGTCATTGTAAGGTACGAAGAAGATAAAAACAGAAAGCTAGCACATATCAGGTACATTTAACATGATTTTTTAATTAATAACCAAAGTTATGGTAAGGTATATCATGGTAGGGTATGAAGAGGATAAAAACAGAAAGATAACACATATCAGAACATTTAACATGATTTTTTTATTAATAACCAAAGTTATGGTAAGATATGTTATGGTAGGGTATGAAGAGGATAAAAACAGAAAGCTAGCACATATCCGGTACATTTAATATGGTTTTTTATTAATAATCAAAGTTATAGTAAGGTATGAAGAGGGTAGCCCGCACTGGTGTAGATGAATTGGCAAGTGCCGTGTAAATGGAAGGAAATATGTAAAAAGATCTCATGTTTGATTCTCACCCGGATTTAATTGTGCGCCATTCTTGCGGGCTGGGTGATTGCACCTGGGGTTATAGTGGTAGCAGACAGTTGCCCATTTCCCAGTACAAAAAAAAAAAAAAAGATAAAAAAAGATATGAATAAGGCAAAAACAGAAAGCTCGTATAAGGATTTTTGTTGAAGCAATAATATGCTAAGTATTAAATTATATTATAAAATTTAAAGAGAGATTTGTATTAGATATAAAACATTGGATAATATTAGGTATTTATACTCAGATCAACATAGATTCATCTTAACTAAGATATTTATATTAAAATTAAAATACATTCAGATTAATTTAGGATTTTCTATGGACTTTGAGAAATAAAAACGTTTTTTTAAGTGCAAAATTTGACTAATGCTTTGCAGCTACAGTATTGGTTCTAGATAAAACCAAAGTTAAGATAGATCTATTCTGGTAATTTCATCTTAACCTCAAATCTATCATGGGCATAGAGGGACAAATCCCTGGAGGTGAAAACCTTTTCTAACTTGCAAAACTTGAGAAAAGCTTTGCACCTCCAGAATTAGCTCATAAAGGAACATGAGTTAAGATGGATATATGTTGATAGTTTCATGTTAACCCCAAATCTATAATAGACCTAGAGAACTCAAACCCCTTAAGCTGAAAACTTTTTTTTTAAAAGCAAAACTTAAAAAAAGCTTTGTAACTCCTAAATTTTATCTCTCAATTGATAAATTTATCATTCAAATAAAAAAGTGAATAACCAAAAACCAAATCTATCACTTAACCTAAATATCTTAGGTGTAACTAATAATTTTGTATTAAAAAAGTTAAATATAAAATGTTGAAAATAAATAACAAATTAATTTTAAGTGGACTAAACTAAATTAAATAGAAGTATATATATATTAAATTTGTTTTAGGCATACTCCTTCAGGGTGTGTAGGATGTGGTTATTGAAGCCTATCCATTATTTGTGCTTTCTTGGTTCTTGTGTTAATTATAATTCACTTATTTTTGGTGTTGATAATTCACTTTGATTAGTAAATATAAGAAGATGAGATTAATTTATTTCCTAGTTTTCAAACTTATATTTTGTTAATTATTTATAAAAATAAGAAATTTCTAAATTAGTGAGAAGATGATAATTATTAGAATTAATGATCAATCATTAAATTAGTAGAAAAATATTAATATAAAGTTATATTACAAAGATCCCCTCACTTGTATTCACTTATCCTATTATTAATTGATGCAACAATATTTTTTTCTTTTAATACAATTTTGTTATTACTTATCAATATTATTTATTTCCTTTTATTGTCTATTATCATTGTAATTATTACATTAATAATATTATGTATTCAAAATATTGAAATTTCAAATTTTGATGGTATAATTATATTTTTGTGAAAAAAATTCTGAAATAAAAGGTGTAAATTTTTTTTGAAAAATTTTGAAGTAAAATTTAAATAAATTCTTACACTGCAAAACAACTTAGAAGTTTTGCTACACTAACATAAATGAAAATAATTTGAAAGATTATTTTAATTGAAAAAATTTAATATATGATTAGTAACATATATGATATGGTATACTTTTGAGATTATAACTTAATATGGGTTGGATTAGATACTATTGTTATATGGTTACAATTAATATGAGATGGATTAGACACTATTGTTAAATGGTTACAATATAACAGTCTTTTCAATTTATTTAATGATATAATTATTTAATATTTTTAATTCATATTTTTCATTAAATATTAAATATTTGTAATTATTTATCATAAATTTATTATATTATATATATTATTATGACATTTATAAATAATATTAATTATATAAAAGAAAATTTATTTATTTTTTAAATTTTATTTTAAAAATTATGAAAATATAAATAAATAAAATAAAAGTATGTATAATTATTTTTTAAATAAGTTTAAAAGATTGATTATAAAACATAATATTACATGAAAGATTTAAAAAAATCATAAAAATTGAAAAATTTACATATTAAAAATAAGTTTTAAAAATTATATATTTTTTATGAAAACTGTTTTAAAAATTTATCTTGTTGGAAAAATGGATGGGTAGGAGGAAACGTAGAAAAAACTTTCAGATTTTGGTACTTCAAAAAGGATACAAAAAAGATCAAAGTGGCTCCTCTCAATAGTACATAGAGAATATGACTTACTAGGAATCTGAAATTTTTAAAAGGAAAAGAGACTCTCCTTTTCAAATGTGCATTTCATAGTCTCAACATCTTAAAAGCTTATCCACAAGTGAGGAAAATCATTTCAGACATGATCCCATAGAAGAGGGGTAATAAATAAGAATATCCATTGGCCATACTTTGATGGATTATAACAAGGAAATCCTCCCCAAGGAGTTACTGGAGGAATCTTATATCTTTCCTCACTCACTATATATATCCTTCAATGCTGGTATTGGGCGGGAATCTAACAATTTCTGTGAACTAATGACAATCAAATTACTTCTTCAGCTAGCCCAAGAATATGGGGTCTAACAAATGCAATTTTTTGGTGACCCTCTCTTGGTCATCAAATTGATTAGAAAGGAAGATCAAATCAAAAACTTCACCTTACAGCCCCTAGGCACTTAGGACAATTTTCTCAAATATCTCTTTGTTTCACATCTATAGAAAAAGAAACAGCATAGAAGATTGTCTTTCTAAAGCTGGTTTGGACTTGGATCAGGGTACCTGGATCACTTTCATCCCTACAGGATGGTGGTTTTACAGTTTTTACACATGCACTCTCTATGTAAAGAAATGTTGTTAATTATCTTGATTGAGGATTGATCACAATTTTACTTTAATAATGTAACTGTAATTTGTAACTTTTTAGAAAAAAAATTAAAATATTAATATATGCAACTGTTAATGTAATTTTTGAGACAAGAACCAACAAATTGCTGAAGTAAAAGAAAGGCAAGTAAGTAAAGAGTTTTTGCACTAAAGAATTATTGAGTACCTTTTTGAATGCCAAGTGGCATATAACTATACAATTTGTTTACTAAGAATTTGTTTTGAAAAAAAATCATAATATTAATTAAAACATAAAAAATATTATATTTTTGTCTCTTTTTTACTATAAATAAAATTAGGACTTTTTGTTTACTAACAATAAGTTTTGTTTACTATAAATAAAATTAGGAATTTTTTTTAAAAGAATCATAAAGTTTAATGAAATTTTCATTAAAAAAATAAAAAATAAAAATTATATTTTTGTCTCTTTTTTATATTTTAATAGGAAATTTATAGTGATGATATGTGAATTTACTCAATTGTCCATGAATATTCTAATTTCTTAGATATTTTATCATAATATTCAAACTTTTTAACACTACATCATTGTTAACAGTGATTGTTGGGATATTCAAACTTTTTAGCACTATATCATTGTTAACAATGATTGTTGGGAGATTTTTGAAAGATGAAAGTTTGATAGTCCAATTGGTTGTGTTATTTCATAGTGAATTAAGTTGCAGATAGGTAAATTCCAGTTGTTTGCTTGGGTTTTACCAAGTTTTGGGTCACAAGTTGTTACAATTAGTCTTAGGTAAATTTCAGTGGTTTGTTTGGGTTTTACCAAGTTTTGGGTAGCAAGTTGTTACAATTAGTGGTAGAAGATAGTTTCATATTTTAGACATCTTTTCCCTTGACAGAGTTAAGGCTTTGGTTCTTTCTTTCAATAAATTTAGTGTGCAAGCATTGTGAAATATTCAACCATCTAAAGTAATGAAAAAAATGTAAAATGCAATTCATAAATAATAAAGAACCAAAATAAAAAATACTCATTTACATAAAGAATGACTAAAAGAAAAAGAAAATGCAATCCAATTTAAAAGATTGAGAATAAAAATACAATCAAATAAAATAGAATATAAAAGTGTTAACTTTCTAGAAATAAGCTGTGTGTAGGTTTATGAAAAATCCTATGATGTTTGGAGTAGACACTCCACCTATCATCATCGATAAACAGTTTTATTTATCCCTGATGATGGGTAAAGTGTCCACTAGAAATGTTGGATGTTTCATAAACCTACACACAGTTTATGTCCAGAAAATTTAACACATTATGACTAACTATGAAAATCTACAGGCTCAGAATATTAAAAAAATTATTAAAATGTATATTAAATAATTTATAAAACTAAAATAACTTAAATTATTATAAAATAAATATTTTTTTTGTTTGTTAGTTTGTCTGTAACCTGCTAAACTAACTTGTGGCTAAAAAACCCATACTCAAGAATACTTAGGTTTCAAACAGATGACTTAACATCACAGAGCAGAGACATAAAACAATTGAAATTCAATTCAATATGATATATTGAAAACAATATGCTATATTCTCTTCTACTTAAACAAAAAGAATTTATAAAGCATTAAACCTATCAAAAATTAAAAAAGTGTGATTATTACCTAAACCATCTCTACACTAACATATCCTGTTTTGGTTGATCCACATTAATATCTTGGTAACGTATTCATAACTTTGATAAAATGGTGTTATAGGATTTTTGGGAGTGGAAAAGGGCTTTTTCTATTAGGTCCTAATTCGCTTTGAAATCTAAGCCTGAGTCTACATTGATTTTAAAGGAAAACTACAACCATTTCTTCATGAGGTTCTAAGTAAAAGAAACCCTTGGAACATGGCGCACATAACACCTTAATTATAGAGTACTAAATGTTTATTCGAGGACAGAAGATTCAGTCAGAAACCCTACAATTCCAAAATCCGAATTAGCGGCAATGGCTGGACCATTCAACAATCCACACCCAGACAGTTCTGCCCAAAACGCTTTTATTTATCTATGCAAATACCGTTTACCAGTAAGCTAGCCAACAAATGTGCGAAACCATTGAAAGAGAAATCAAACATTTCGACAACAATTTATTTCGAGTACAGAAGAATCAATCAGAAACCCATCCTTCCAAAATCCAAATTAACAACCGGTTAATGGCCTGACCTTTCAACAGTCAACACCCATACAGATATAGCCAAAACGGTTTTATTTCTTTATACAAATACCGTTTATGCAACAAAGCAGTCATTTTAACCAGGGCAAATACACATTAATTATACACACCTGGGACTACCGAATTCATAGAGCTTCCCTCTCGGGGAGAAAACAATAAGTCCCACTTCGGCATCGCAGAGCACCGACAGCTCGTAAGCTTTCTTCAGCAGCCCGTTCCTGCGCTTAGAAAACGTAACCTGCCTACTAGTGGTGTTCTCGATCCTCTTCATCTGGGTCTTTCCCCTCACCATTCTCCTCTCCTCTCTTTTGCCCTCAAAACAATCAATCACAGAGCCTCAGTTTGATCAGATCAGGGAATGAGAACAATCGCCAGTGTCGAAGGACAGGGGGTACAATTAAGACCCGATAATGAGTGCTACTGATAACCAAACCAGCTCCTGCACCCAGAAGTTGCGACTTTATAGACAGAGACCAAAAAATAGTAATTACAGTGGTTTTCCCTCCGTCTCTCATCACAAGAATGTTACTCCGTCCTTACAATGGGAAAAAACGATGTAAAACATCGATCTACCTTTTACCCGTTTGAACACTGGCCTGTGGTCCTGATTTGGTCGATTTCCGGTATCATACCTATATGTGACTGCTCATATTGGTCCTGACGTAAAATATAACTTATGTTAAAAGACACCGTCGGAAATAACCTGACAAGCAGACATCACCCAATAAACTCCCGGTCATTTCCACATCATTCACATGAAAAAGTGTACGAATTGCTTAAATTGGACATTACCCAATGTCGACCTAACTCATCAAACGCCGTCGTCATTTGCACGTCGTCCACGTGACAGACAGTACGAATTGCTTAAAATGCATATCTTATCCCGATGTCTGTCCAATCAGCACGCTTAAAAGCTTTAATCTTTTAACCGCGTACTTTAAGCTCAGGCGTTTTCACTTTTTCTTTATATTTTGCTGGAAATTTGAAATTGCGATTCCAGTACGACGAACATGCAATTTTGTCAATCAATAAATGCAATTCACAGGTTTATGGGGTTGAATCCATCCAGATTTATGGTTTCTGAGTTCTCTGAGTCCATCCAAATTATTTATATAGTTTCTGAGTTTTCCGAATCCATCCAAATTATTGGTTTATGAGGTTTCTGAATCCATCAATGTGGAAAATTAATAAATCTGGAACATTTAGTGAATAGTTAAACAATTTTATTATCAAAATGATTTGGAAACTTAGAGCATCCTAATTTAGCTACTCCAACAGTAAAAAAACGTAAACTATAACAGTAAGAAAACGTAAAGTATTTTTATTTAATTCTAAATTTTAAACCGATTCATAGATCTTCAAAATCTTTCAAATATAGAAAAATCATACATTAAATATCAATAACCTAATGACAATTTACTAGTAATGAGAATTTTTTTTTTCCACGAGAAAAAAATGCTCTTTAAAGATATAAACTTTTACAAAACCGTCTTTTCGGCCTGATGTCTAACAAGTAAAGAAAAACAAAATGCTTGGCAAAGTCCATGACTGACCAAATCTAACAACACCCATTCACAACTATGATCAGCTCACAAAGATGGATTGCGGAAAAAAGTTGAAGATAACAATCAAAGCATTAACTTGATGGCTGGTCCTTCATTGCCATCCTCCCATATAGTGAAGCAAATTTGACCTGGAGGAAGATGCAGCGCTCTTTTAGCTAAAACAGTTTTCCTCTCGATAAATGTGAGTGAAAATGAGCTTTCTAAACTGAAGTGTAGCTTCTTTGGTTTTCTTTTTCCAAAACTCAAAGGCTGCCACCCGAAAGTCAGCCAGTCCATTCAGCCCCTAATGAGAATTTATTAATAGATCAAATACAAATAAGATTTTTTCATGACCCTCGACATCCTTCGTTTTGAAAAATTCCATGACCTTAAACATCCTTCATTAAAACGAGAATTTTTCGTGACCATCAACATCTTTCATTAAAACAGTGAAAATTGTTAGAATGGTCAAAACCAACTATTTCATTTTGAAATTCCAACCTGTTGTACCCAATCTACTTGCTATAAACTTAAAATAAAGATTAATTTCAAACATCTTTATCATAGGCCATCGTTTTACTAAAACAGGAATGGATTAGAATAGATGTAATAATTTTAAATATGTTTGTCATGGTTTAACTAAAACATGGATGGACTTGAATAGATGTACAGACCATTAGATTTCGTGATTCGTGTTTCATTTCTCTCCAAAATATCTGCGTGCATTTGGTTTTCCTGTGAGAGAAATATATAAATATTGTGTTCTGAATTTTGTGTTTTTATCGTCGTCATGAAGTATTGTAAGCGGTGACGTTTTCTGGTCAACTTTATGTCGTTATCGTCATGAGCAAAAAAGTGGGTGGAAGCTTTGAAGGTGGGTGGAAGCTTTGAAGGGGGGCCACAGAATTCAATATTTTCCTCATGAATTGATGTGTTGTTTTGGGTAGACCATAAGACCTGAGATGCTCTTTTTCACTTTAATGTAGTAGTTAAAAATGGTGAGAAAAGTACGACATCCTATGGAACTCATTCTTGTCCATTCAATACTATAAATTAAAATGATGACAAAACAGGACCGTTATATAATTAGTATCTTTGATGAAGAAGTTGTCGATGGGTTTTTTTTGGGTTTATGTTAAAAGTAGAAATTCAAACTAGTTTATTTCTAATATCAAAACAAATTTACAAAGATTATCTACTTTCATATTATTTTATAAAGAATATAAAAATATATAATAATAAATTGATTTAATCAAATTTAAAATTATTTTATAAAAATGATATATCATAAGTAATTTTAGGTTTTACTACAAGATTAAAAAGTGGTTTCAACTTATATAATATTAGCAAGAAAACCATTAGACTTAACTTAAAATACAAATAGCAATTTTGAATGGAAATAACATTTCTCTAATAATAATATATATGTGGTTCTTTTTCAAGGAGATATTTTATTTCTAACATTATATATCTGCAGTTTTGAATAGGAATAATATATCTCTGTAGTTTCTCTAGGTTTTTGGCTTAGGAGAACTTCTATGCTATTGGTTGAGCACATGGACATGTGAAATGATGTGAGTCACTTTTTACTTTGATTCAATTTTAATTTAAAATATATTTATAATCTATTAACTTGTGAAAATTATATATATATAAGAGATAATAATTAATATCATTATTATCAATTAAAAAAAAAAATCTCATTTTTAAAGTCAATCTAAAATAATAATTGTTACATTTTTTCTCTTCTTTTCAATATGAACACTCCACCACCTATTCCAAAAACTCAACCTAAGCCTTCCAAAATCATTAGAAAAAAGGAGAGAAGAGAGAGATGTCGAAAGCCACATAGAGTTAGAATCATTAGAAAAAAGGAGTGAAGAAAGAGACTTAAAACTCCAAATAGAGCGTCCCCAAGGTGCAGGACAGTCGGTGACGGAGTGT
>CBVK0101625332.1:10560-29446 GCA_900067695.1 Picea abies | reverse complement strand
ACACTGAAGGAGATCATGCCTCACACAAGGGGTGAAGAGCCACTGATAGTATGCTCAGAAAAAGTCTAGGATCATAGATCTACCACAAGGGTTAGATCTCTTGCCAAGAGATGATTAGACTGACTTGCCACCAAGAGGAAAAACCACTTTAAACATCACACAGGAATTTCTGTGATCAAACCCTCATTCACCCAGAAATTCCTTGGAACCAGAAATCTTATGCAAGGAGAGATGGCAATAGGTACGACAGCCTTAAAATGATCAGCAGAGGGGCCGCGACTCAAGGAGAAGATCAGATCTGCACAAGGGAAAGGTGATGACAGCTTCTTGGAAGGAGTCTAGGGCACTAGACTTGTTGTAGAAGAGGACGACAGCTATACTCCTCAGCACACAGGTATACTCAACATAAAACAACCTTGTATTTGCAGCTTAAGGGACCCTTTGATCATCACTAAACAGGGAGCAGACATCAAACATCACCAAGCTGAACAAATGGTCAGTATAGGAGGGCCGAACCACCACAAGAAAGACCTCAACAACTGTTACAAAAGGGGCCGCAACTAACAAGAGGAGATCAACTCACTTTTGGAAGAGAACATAAGAGTGTGAGGAAGGTAAGGGGGAAGGTCTATATTTATACTTTAGGCTAGGGTAGGTTAATAAAAAATAATAATTAAAAATAACATATTTAATTAATATAAATATTAATTAAACATGTTATAATTAAAACATTTAATTAATATTTTCACATTGACCCCTAAAGCAAAATACAAAACCCCAAATAAACACAAGCAAGGGTGAAGGGGGTTTAGGTGGGGTTACTTGGTGGCAATACTTGTCCATTCATTCTCAAGGTGACCTTTTTAACTTTATCATCACTGCATATGGGATACATTCCTCATGTGGTCATGCCCACCTTCAAAGAGGGTCATACACCAACAACTGCCTGATCAAGGACCAGGTTGCCCCAGAACATTTCTGGGGTCTTATCCACCAAGGTACAAGACCAAGGATCAACCCATGTCCCAGACATGGGTACCCTGGAACATATCCAGGGGCCCTAGACATATCTAGGGACTTTAATTGCTTGGTCCCAGACCAAGAACCCCAGTTATCTACTGGGGGCCCTCACAAGAGTCTTCACTGCTTGGTCCCAGACCAAGAACCCCAGTCATCTACTAGGGGCCCTCACCAGGGTCTTTTGCCATGGCTCTAACTGTTTGGTCCCAGACCAAGAACCCCGGGAGTGCACTGGGGGCCCTAGATCTCAGCTAGGGTCTTTGCCATCCTCCCGGAGAATGGCTCTTGCAGCTACTTAAAATTCAACAAGAGGTATACTGGGCTCAAGTGGTTTATACCTATTGGAATGCAAAGTTTCTAGATGAATTTCATATAGCTGGTGCTTTGAATTTATGAGTTGAGTAGCATGGTCCTTAGTTTTGCAACTTCGTGGTTTTCCTCATTTTGACAAAGGATACTCTGCGTTCTCCATTGCACCCCTGTTTTCTTAGTTGCCTCCAACTTTTAATTTCTCTGAGGCTCTCTGATATTGCCCCAACAAATATGGATTACAAAGACCAACAAGACCTGAGGAGAATTTTAAGGACTGATGAGGAAATGATTCAAGGTAATAGATCTTCCATTTTTACTGTTACAGAAAAGGTGCATGAAAATGAGCAACGGGCAATCTCTCAAATTGCCTCCATCATGGGAACTCTTCTACAATTAAAGCAAAAAATAGCAAATCTTGAGGCTGAGTGTGTCATGTTAAGAAATCTGGTCGTTCTTTTGAGCAAGGATGCTTATTTAGGAGCTTCCAATCAGAGGGCATTAGTCAAATTTGGACAAGGAGCATTAAAAGAGGAGGCTACAGTGCACCAACTCTTTGAAGACATGGAGATAAGGGAACAGGTATCTGTGCCAACCAATATGGGCCTAGAAGAGGCCACCAGCTACCATATTTTCTGAATAGGCTATGAATATGAATTTGGTATGATTGTATCGATATGAATGATGAATTTGAAATCCGAAATAGTTTTTGTTACAGAAATCGAGCACATAAAGAAACCAAGATAACTCGAAAGAGTTCTCCGTGTTGTATTTTTTAATGAGAAAGTGAAAGCTTTCTTATATAGGATTACAAGCAAGTCAAGTCAATCCACTTTATGAATGTGGGATATGTTACCCCCTGAAGCCTAGGGGTAACTAAGGAGATCATGTCTCGAGGCCCACAGATAGCAGACATGGAGTGTCAAGAGCCAGATTGACTAGCAGAGCCCCTCCTATCTTGACTTGCACCATCGGTCATCACTAGCAGCAGAGCAGCATCCATCACACCGGCCTAGCCCCAGAGGACAGCAAGGCTTGCTTCATGAGGTAATAAGTTCGGTATCATGGTAAGTGTCACTCTAATAATTAATGCATTTGAATATGTTGCAAAGAATTATTTCTTGATTATAGAACGTTTGCTTGGAAATTATACCTTTTGCCTCCTTGTTTAACATTGGTGGGTGTCTTTACATCCTATTAAGTTGGTCACCCTCGGGAATGGGGTGCTACTGGGGGGTTCCTTGAAGATTCATCGTACCATTCCTGTTCATACTTATCACTTTCCATACTTCTTCCATTTCGTCTCCTCATCTTTTGGGTTTTCGGGTGCACTAACCCAAGAAGGGATTGTACCTCATTTCATGGGAAGAAGGGGTTGAATGCCTAGAGGGGAATGTAGCTGGAAAAATATAAAAGCCAATCATAAACCTTCTAGATGCTCGCCCTGGGATCCTGAGAACAATGAAACACTTCTCGAAAAAATGAGGGACCCGTAAAATAAATAACTAATTAATCAATCATGCCAACCAAGGTAGAGTGTATGTGAGCTATGCATTTCCTTTTTAGTGCCCCTTATTGTCTTCAACTTGGAAAAGCATAATAACCAAGGCAGAGCGTATGTGGGCTATGTATTTTCCTTTTTAGTGCCCCTTATTGTCTTCAACTTGGAAACACTCTAATTAATTAATGGCAAATAAATGGGCTTGGAAAAATGTTGCATCGCGGACGAAGGGCAGCACACCCTCTACAAAGGCATCCATAAATGAGACAATACGAACCCTTGTATGTCATGAATCCCATGCCCAAAAGACTTACCCCACTCCACTGTTGTTGATTGCAGCTTCATGAGACATCCTTTAGATCGTTCTCCTCTAGACTGAGTTGAGACATCTGTGTGAGGAAGCCCAAGTGTTGGGTGTGCGTCAGACTCTGGACTGAGTTGTGATGATGTGTGGTCTCTTGCTTTGTACTCCTCTAGACTGAGTTGAGTCATCTTGAGATGGTCTCTTGCCTCGTACTCTTATGGACTTAGTTGAGTCGGCTTGAGATGGTACTCAAGATGATTCTCCTGTGGACTCAGTTGAGATAGACATCTGTTGAGTATGACGTCCCTGTGGTTGAGCACAGGTGGACGTGTCCCTAGTGGCTGAGCACTAGTGGACGTGTGAGATCCTTGCTATATTGTCTGAGAGAGAGATTTACTTGTAACCCTAATTTGTGATGTAAAGGGTACAAGTTGGCCCCACCATATATGAAAGATAATTAATATTTATGTAATGATTAATTATATTACTGAGTTATTGAGGTCGGCCCTATTGTGCCAAGAGACACCTATTGTTGTGTCTAGTCTTGTATAAATAGAGGTGAATCCCCATTGAGGATTACACACTCTCACTTGTCATTTTGGAAATTTCAGCAAGTGCTTGTAAGGCTGAAGTGCACACCTCTCTTGGGCGCTAGGTTCTAGGTTTTGTAGAGCACCCTTTTGTGTGCATCTAGGGTTTATAATTTGGGGGATCTTCTCTTGAGAATATAGCAAAGGATTGTTGGGTTTTTCCCTTGCTTGAGAAGGTTTTTCCCAGGATACTTCTTGTGTTCTTGTGCATGGCTATTCTTCTTGTGATCTTGGTTATTGCAACACTTGTGTATGGTATTGTTGCATTTGTTTATGGTTCAAGTACATGCTAAATGAAATAAACCTCATGCTTGAGCCAATCATAGAGAAAATCCAACATCCACCTCATACTCATACATGACTTAGATAGGTTTCCCTTGGGAAACACCTTTGACTTTAGGATTGACTAGCCCAATAGGATGCCTTGACACCCCTCCCACACCTAAGTTTGACAAATTGTATAAGGTCTTTGAGCATTTGTTTAGTTTGAAAAGGGGGTTTGATGCACATGTTTGGGTGGTTCCATTATTAGATGTGGCTTACTTGGCATAATTTTTGTGACTTATGGACCCTTGGAGGGCGCATCTATTTGTCTTTGCAGGACCTTGCCCGGTGGATAGGTATTCATGAGAAGATGACCATGTTCGGACCTTCATGAGGGATTTGGAGCCCAAGGATGGGTGCTAGACCCCACGTTTGGGTCAGGCTTGTGATCACCATTTGCACATTGAAGAAGGAGGCCGTTGCCTTTGGAGGCACTCTAGCATGACTAGGAGACGAGCTCCCACCTCTCTCCACTTGGACGTTAGCCTTTGGAGGCTTGGATGTCACACTACTAGCACATGACATCACTTAGGGCTTGAGGCTTTGATGGAGGAGGGTTTGACATGACGATTAGCACGTGTGGCGTGATGGATGGCCTTTGGAGGCCTAGCGTTACACTTTTCCACCTCAACATTTCACTTTGGGAGCCTAACGTCGCCCTAGAAGGGATGACGTCACCCTTTTCAGAGTTATTTTGTGAAAATTAATTTTATGTAATTTATAGGGAAAATTCTATGAGGTCAGCCCTCTTTATATTTGAAAGTTGACTTTAAAAGTGGACAAATATGGTTTGCAAGGCCTCATATAAATAGAGTCCTTGCCATTTTCATTTTTCATATAACTCTTCCTCACACAAGATGATCAAGTCTGAAATTTTTGCCCTATTTGGCAAATTGGCTATTTGACATGGTGCGCTATCTCTTGGAGGGCAAGTCTTGGTGTTTCTTGGCTCATTTATGGTGAAATTTTCTGCAACTAGGGTTTTATGCTTGATTATTCTTGGTGAAGTAAGTAAAATCTGCAATTTCATTTCATGCTTTGGATGTTTATGGTAAATTTTACTTGTTCATATTGATGATTATGAGATTGCTTGTCTAAAACCCTAGGAGAGCAACATAAGGTGTTTCTTCCTCCCTCTAGAACATTTCATCCATTAATTTGTTAAGGAAACCTCATCTAGGGCAAACTCCTAAAGCCCTAAAGTGCACTTTAGGACTTTTGTCATTGTAGGAGTTTTGTTTTAGAGGCTTGTTGTGATTACTTTTTCAAGAAACTAAAGGAGGAGGAGAATTCGCTAGGGCCCAAAAGAGTTTCATCCCTAGCAAATCTTTCTCTTAAGGCTTAGAGTTTGAGGCCCTAAGGTGCTAGCACCTCAAACTTTACCCCAGTTCTTTAGACATTATTATCATTAGTATCCAATTGAATGTTAATTGTTGTTGTAAATGACTCCATAAGCCCAAAAGTTCTATTGCTCTTGTGAAGGATTGTGATCAAACCAACTCTCAAACATTACTCTCTAAGTCTTTTACTAACTTCCTCTAATGATCCGGATTGTATGAGCAGAACGAAATGAAAACAGATTATTAAAAGATGCTTAACACAGAATAACAGAGATACAGTAAAACTGGTTTTCTATTCAATAAGGAAATAAGCTGAAACTGTAAAATGCAGCGGAAAACAAGCTTGTTGGAATGGTGGCGACTTATCTCTGAGAAGAGATGTGACGGTTGCGCTCATTCGCAAGAAGATGATTACAATGAGGCTCTGAAGGCCTTTTTACAATAAACAAGAATGTCAAAAACCCTAGACATCCAAAAACCTAACCCTAAGAGATGAAGCGCCAAAAGTCATGTGGGCCTCGTTTGGGTAAGTTAGTACATCAACTTCCCAAGGTCGTAACTTTTGCATACAATCTCCGTTTTAGGCGCACGATAGCCCGTTGGAAAGGTATCGTCGAGGAGATTCATTTTGGGGGCTCAATCAAAGCCTTCACCTACATTTGAGAAGCTCGATCCCGAAAAACCTTCATTTAGGCTCTCAAAATGGCCCCGGAAGTTAAAAACTGCTAAAAATAGTAAATTGTCAAAATTGCCAGAAAACTGTTTTGACCGAGTTGGAAAAGGTGGGTGGCCACTGATATCCACCTGGATCATCTAACCCTAGCTTAGCTAAATTCACTAACTTTATTATTGTTGTTGCAAAACACTGCTATAGACATCTAATTTGTTTCATTTTCTGCATAATTCACTCTAACTCATAGCTAACATACTCAGAAATTTCCTGGGATAAGTGCTAAATGATCTTCTTAATAAATGCTAAGTTTTCATTGTATTTTCTTGAAATTTTGAGTTGAATTTATTGTGGTTGTTACAAAATACTATTGGCTGTTATAAACCATCATCTTGCTGCAATTTTACTGCAGCTATCATAGATTTATCTTGTCTATTGTCTTTTGAGGTATTTTATCATATTGGTACTTGGAAATTGTTATATATATATATATATATGCTATATTGTTCTTGTTCCAAGTAGGTACCCAAAACATCTCACTTTGCCTCAATTTCACATACATTGACTTTTGACTTAGGTAACTTGTGAGAGGGCACTCTAAGCTTGACCATATCTTTCCTATCTGATCCCTTGAGCTTACCAAGGATGCCTCCCCTAGGTTGGACCTCGTCCATCACTAAAACGTGGGGATTTCCTACTAAGGTGACAGTGGTGGGTTATCCTGTAGTTACATGGATTTGGAGACTTATGTTGGGGTTTTGGCATAAGTACAAAACCCATGATAATAGGATAGACCAAGAAACACAATAAAGTGAAATAGGGCATAAAAGCATAAAATAATCTAAATTCAAATTGACTTTATTAATGCCTTAAGTCTAATATTAATTGACCATTATAAGCGAATATTTACTTTAACACCCTCCCTTAATGGTCAATCTACTAACTACACCAAGCTTATCCCAGAATAATATTAATTGACTTTATTAATGCCTTAAGTCTAATATTAATTGACCATTATAAGCGAATATTTACTTTAACACCCTCCCTTAATGGTCAATCTACTAACTACACCAAGCTTATCCCAGAATTTTACATATTTTTCAAGACCCAAAGACTTGGTGAGAATGTCTACAGTTTGGTCCTCTGTGGGATAGTACTGTAGCTCGATACATCCATCCTCTACAAGTTGTCTGATGAAGTGGCAATATACCTCAACATGTTTGGTACACTCGCGGAAGACTGGATTCTTGGCAAGTTTGATCACCCCTTGATTGTCACATAACAGGGGTGTTGACACTATTTGTTGCATTTGCATATCTAAAAGCATCCTCCTGATCCAAACAGCCTCACATGCTCCTTTCACTGCTCCTCGATATTCTGCTTCTGTCAATGAAAGGGTTACTGCATGCTGCTTTTTGTTGGTCCATGTGAATGCACCTGTGCCAAGGCTGAAAACATATCCAGAAGTGGATTTTCTATCATCAATAAAACCTGCCCAATCTGAATCTGTATACCGACATAATCGAGGGTCTTTGCTTTTGTTGTACATAATGCCAAAGTCAAGTGTCTCTTTCACATATCTCAACACTCGCTTAGTTGTAGTCCAATGCACTACCTTTGGTGTTCTCATGAATCTAGAAATGAAGCTCACGACGAAACTCAAATCAAGTCTAGTGGCTATAAGATATATCAAGCTACCCACTAGTTGTCTGTATACTGACTCATTAACTAAATTAGAGTCAGTCTTGGCTGAAAGTTTCAACCCTTTCTCCATACGTGTAGACGAGATTTTGCAATATGTCATTTTGAATCTGCCAAGCAAACTCCTAGCATATTTTGTTTGTGAGACAAAAATGTTGCTACCTGTTTGCCAAACTTCTACACCTAGACAACAGTGTAGGAGGCCTAAATCGGTCATGTCAAAAGTTTTGCTCATATTGGATTTAATCTATTTTATAGCACTTTCCTCACTACCTGTAATAATGATATCATTTACATATATGACCAGAAGGATGATATCATTACCAACTCTTTTGGCATACATGTTGGAATCTGAAGGACTCCGTTGGAACTTGGAACCCTTGTTCATCCAAGTATCTATCAATCTTGATGTACCATGCCCCGGGTGCCTGCTTCAGACCATATAGAGCCTTCTTCAGTCTACAGACCAGAGGCTCCTTCCCTGAAACCTGAAAACCCTGTGGTTGATACATGTAGACCTCTTCTTGCAAATCTCCATTGAGGAAGGCACTCTTCACATCCATCTGATGGACCTTCCAGCCAAACTGTGCTTCCATGGCTAAAACAAGTCGGATGGTGATCATCTTTGTTGTAGAAGCAAAAGTCTCCTCGTAGTCAATGCCTTCTCGCTGAGAGAACCCTTTTGCAACCAACCGTGTTTTGTACTTGTCAAGTGTACCATATGCCTTGTAATTGACCTTGTACACCCATTTACAGCCAATGGGTTTCTTCCCCAGTGGAAGAACTGTGAGGTCCCAAATCTGATTTTTCATCAAACTCTCATGTTCGATTGTCGTAGCCTTTTCCCATTCAGGTCTCCCTTTCGCCTCCTCAAACAATTGTGGCTCATAGATTTCCTAAAAGACTCCTCATTCTCATAATATTTCCCCCCTTTAGGTGGAGTTTCCTGAAGCTCGACACCTGAATCCTAATCCACCACTCAGTAATTTTGAATTCGGGATAAGTGTGGAAAGGTCCAACTTCCTCATCAACAACATCTCTACTAAAGCTCACCTTATTGGTGTCAATATCAACAAGCATGTAGGCTTAATTATTATTGGTGTACCCTGTGATCATCATCTTTTTGCTCTTTGGATCTAACTTAGTTCGCTTTTCATCTGGAATCCAGTTGTAGGCAGTAGAACCAAAGACTTTAAGATGGCTCACTTTGGGCGTTCTTCTAGACCATGATTCCTGTGGAATCTTCTGCTTCACCGCCATCGCTGGAGATCTATTCAGCAAGAGTACTATTGTGAACACTGCCTCAACCCAAAACCTGTTTGGAACATACCTGTTCTGCAACATACACCTGGCCATTTCTGTGATAGTGCAGTTCCACCTTTCAACCACTTCATTCTGTTGTGGAGTGTAAGGTGTAGTGAATTGTCTTTTAATCCCGTGTTTAGAACAAAATTTATTGAATTCTTTGGAACAGAATTCACTGACATTATCAGACCTAAGAGAAATAATGTGACAACCTAACTCTTTTTCTACTAAGGCTTTGAACTTTTCATTAAACACTTCAGATTTCAATTTCAAAAAATACACCCACATTTTCCTGCTATAATCATCAACAAACAGAAGGAAATACCTGGCACCGGTGATTGATGTCGTGTTCATTGGTCCACAAATGTCTACATGAACCAGTTGAAGCATTCTTTGTGCTCTCCATGCTTGTCCTTCATCAAATGGCACTTTGTGTTGCTTCCCTGCTTGGCAAGCTTCACAAACTCCCTGGATCTGTTGTTGAATGTCCGAAAGTCCATCTACTAGATTCTCTCATGCCAACTTAGAGAGGTAGGTCAAGTTGAGGTGCCCATACCTCCGATGCCATAATGCACTGATATCTAATGCACTCTTGGCTACTAATGCATGCTCTCTAACTTGTCCAATATCCACCAATCTGAACAATCTATGGTCCTCGACACCAAGAGCAACAATCTTCTTGGTCTCCTTATCAACTATGTAGCACTTGTGATTGCTAAAGTTGACATCTAGTTAAGGGTTGCACCGCATAATCTAACTAATTGAAAGCAAATTAAGCTCCATACCTGGCACGTAGTATACATCGAGGAAGATTAGCATTTTTCTTCCAAAGGAAATCTGCACATTTTCTTTGCCAACGAATGTATACTACTCCCCACCACCAAAGATCATCGAATCCTTGGAAGAAAAAGGTGTGTACTTTGTCAACCAATCCTGCCTGTTGGTGAAATGGCGTGATGCACTTGAATCAACGAACCAAGCAGATGACCTAGGTTGATCTGCTTGTGTCGTGGCCATAAACGCATAGAAGGTTGACTCCTCCTCTATATGCTCTGCAACATGAGCCCACTGTTGAGGCCCTCTTAGGTTGGTTTTCTGGTCAGTCAACCTCTTTCTGCAGTGCTTCTTCATATGGCCCTCCTTGCCATAAAAATGGCATTTGATGGTCTTCTAATCCTCGATGACATCTTCACCACTACTCTATCCTTTCTTTTTGGCCCATTTGACTTTTCCCTTTAATTTGGCAACAAAGATTTGCTTAGAACCCTCTGTCTCACTGCTATTATCGAATTGTTTCTTCCATTTGTCCTGCTATAAGAGCTTATTGCAAAGTTCATCAAACTTTAAGTCAACATTCGTAGACGTGATGTTCAGGGTCTCAATAAAGTGCTCATAAGCATGTGGTAAACTTTTCAGTGTGATTACCACCATGTTTTATTCCTCCATATCCCAACGAATGGCCTTCAACTATTCTCAAATATCTTTGATCTTGAGCAAATGCTCATCCATCATCATCAAAAACAGCATGTTCTTCAGGAAGAAGGCTCTTCCCTTGTTCGATGTCTCATGCAAATCTTTCAAGTGTTTTCTAGATCGTTGATGAATCTTACCTATTTGAACCTTTGTAAGCATCTCATCTGTCACAGACAACTTAATCAACATCACAACTTCTCTGTCTTTCTCGCCAACTTATCCTAATCTTTACTTGCAACTGTAGGCCAAGTAAGTTTACCAAGGACAATATTCGCCAGGCACTTGTACTCAAAAATTGTCAACATCTATTACATCCATGTGTCATAATTCTTGCATGTGAACCTCTGACTCCCTTCCACCATAATGTTGGGTAAAGATGCCATAGGTGAAGGTTAAAAATAACCCAATAATAGAGTAATATGCTGAAAATCTTGCAGATTTATAATAAATCTGCCCAAAAACATGCAGATCTAGGAAAATTTGCTCACCACCAGCCCAATAAGACTCAGATCTGCTCTCAACTAGCTGAAAAACACGTAAATCTGGGCAAATCTGCTCACCAACAGCCCAAAATCACTCATATCTATTCATACATAGTACCAAAAAATCAATTTCTCCTTGGATCTGCTGAAAAATAATAAATCAGCAGCTAAGACTTCCAGATATGCAAATGTAGGCACCAATATAGGAAAAAAAAACAGCTTCAATCTGATTCCAATTCGTCTATACTGTCAAGAAAACTGAAAAATAAGATAATCTAGACCGTAAATTGATTTTTACAGCACTTTTTTAAACAATTCTGTACGATTCCGTACAACTGTACAGATTTCGTACAATTGTACAACTTCTGTACTATTGTATCGTATCATTGCTCCATACGATAGCTGGGAATGGCAACTGAAAATAGCTATATGGTGGCTGAAAACAAAATTCCAATTAAAAAAAATTGACCTTGCTTTGAAAAGAAAACAAAACAATACCTGGTTTCAATGAAACCCTTTTGGTTCTTCAATGTGCGCTACTGCTAGCGATCTCTTGATCCGTCTTTGTCGACAGTAGTCCCTAGGTCTTAACGCTATTGCAGACTTCGTGGCTCTAGCTAAGCTCTGATACCATATTATGGAAATCAAGCACATAAAGAAACCAAGATAACTCAAAGGAGTTATCCGTATTGTATTTTTTAATGAGAAAACGAAAGCTTTCTTAGTTGGGTCAATCCACTTTATGTGGGATAGACCGAGAAACGGATTAAAGTGAAATAAGGCATAAAAGAATAAAATAATCTAAAATCAAGTTGACTTTATTAATGCCCAAGTCTAATATCTAATGGACCATTATAAGCTAATATTTACTTTAACAGTTTTTGAATGATGTATGAAAATTGAAGTATAAATTATGAAATCTAAATTTTTCCCAAATTTTCCATTTATTTTTTATTTTTTATATAATATTTATAAAAATATAAGGGTGTCATTTCCCCAATTCCTAATTTTTAGAAGGCTGCAACTTCCGCACCAAATCCTTCTACCTATTCCGATCCACACCCATGGTTTGTGTAACCTCCAAATAGCTCGGAATGGCAACTGAAAATAGCTATATGGTGGCTGAAAACGAAGTTCCAATTAAAAGAAATTGCTTTGAAAAGAAAACAAAACAATACCCAGTTTCAATGAAACCCTTTTGGTTCTTCAATGTGCTACCGCTAGCGATCTCTTGATCCGTCACTGTCGACACCAGTCCCTAAGTCTTCACGCTCTCACAAACTCCATGGCTCTAGCTGAGCTCTGATACCATATTATGGAAATCAAGCACATAAAGAAACCAAGATAACTCAAAGGAGTTATCCGTATTGTATTTTTTTAATGAGAAAGCGTAATCTTTTTTATATAGGATTACAAGCAAGTTGAGTCAATCTACTTTATGAATGTGGGATAGACCGAGAAACGGATTAAAGTGAAATAAGGCATAAAATAATCTAAAATCAAGTTGACTTTAGTAATGCCCAAGTCTAATAACTAATGGACCATCATAAGCTAATATTTACTTTAACAGTTTTTGAATGATGTATGTTGAAGCATAAATTATGAAATCTAAATTTTTCCCAAATTTTCCATTTACTTCTTATTTTTTATTATAATAGATTTATAAAAATATAAGGGTGTCATTTCCCCAATTCCTAATTTTGGGAAGGCTACAACTCCCACACCAAATCCTTCTACCTATTCCGATCCACACGCATGGTTTGTGTAACCTCCAGCCATTCTTCATTGAAACTTGAAACTAAGCTGATACATATGTCAAATTGGCCCAAAAGCTCTGGCTCAAATGGGCTCAAATGTCCTGACTAAAATCGGCTCAAATCAGCTTAAAATCACGTTTTAGGGTTCAGCCTCAGGCACTAACTGTTCAGCTTTCGGCCTTTCAGGTTTCAGACAGCTCATGAGTGTACTGTAGCATGTGCTTCACGTAGTATGGGTTCACAAATCACACCACAATTTTCAGCCTTCAGCAACCACAGTCACAATTTATAATTTTAATCCCAACCACAATTTCTCAGCAACCAAGATTTTAATTTTTTTCACTGCTCAACAGTCACAAGTTAATCCCAGAACAATTTCAGGCTTCATTAGCAACGATTTTACCCCTAATCCCAGACACTTTCAGCAAGCACACTTTTTTCATTACCCAAACTGTGCTTCGCAGTTTTCATCCAACAAATTGCGTGCAACCACTGAGCTTTATGATTTCCGGCTTCAAACCAAATAACAGACACGATTTTTGGCAAATGATGTTTAGTGTGTAGAGGTTAGCAGTAAGTCATGACAGGCGAGAGAGAAAACAACACAGAAAAGATCAAATAAACCAAAGAGAACACAATTTTTTGATGTATATGGATTTTTTAGGGTTTTGGTTGGCCCAAATTATACAGCATATTAATTCCTATTCATTTTGATGTACTGGAGCAAATTATTTGGCCGAATCGAATTTTCAGTAAATTTCTGTACCTGAACCAGCAATTTGAACTAATTTGAAAACCAGGGCATGTTTCTTGCAGTGCCTGCTACAAAAAAATCAATCACTCTGTAGAGGGAAGCTTGTCATTCTGTATGGAAGTTGGAGAAGACCTCAGCATTCCTATTTGTAAGGGGCATCCCAGAATATCACCAAGCCATCCACAGTAAAAGGGGATAGCTGGGGATGTTCCTTTCCCCTCCCCTCACTCGCCCTCGGCCACCAGCTCCAGCAGGCCTTCACATCCTCCCTCTCTTTTGCTCAGCACCGAGACTTCCAGCTTATAGCAGTTTTCTCTTTATTGTACCTGTACCTTATTTTATACTCTCTTAGCTAGACTTGCTTCTAGTTTTTAGCTTGTTCTTAGATCTCAATATCTCTCTTAGCTAGACTTGCTTCTAGTTTTTAGCTTGTTCTTGGATCTTAATATATTTTTCTGTTTTTGACGTAGATCTAGGAGATGCTTTTGGACTCCCACTTTGCATGTCCCTGTATGTATTTATTGTCTTAATTCTATTGATCTACTTTTGTGATCATTTGTTGGACATTAATAAAATTATCTTATCATATTATGTCTAATTAAAATTATCTTATCTTATCATATTATATCTAATTAGTTTAGATATAAATCTTTGAAAAATAATTCTGGCCATACACAAAAAGATTCTTCTAATGCAATGCTTTGCGTAAAGGAGCAACAACGAAAAGCTGTATTTATATTCATGAGCAGAGGCTACAAATAAAAAGCAAATTGTGGAAATGTTAAGAAGGTTTCAAGATCCCCCGCATGGGATGTCAGGGACGCAATCCAAGCGCCGGTGGGTGGTGGGTCCCCGACCCCCCCACTGTGGACACCTGCCAGTAGCCATCATCTTCCACCTCGCCTCCTCATGAGATTTATTACCCGCCGATGTCTCTCCCTTGCACTTGAGTATCCCTGTCCTCGCATTCACGTCATGACTCTGCCTGCTCCTTACCAGGTCGAGTCCGCTATCCTTCGCATGCAGTTTGGGAAGGTGGCGAAGCAAAGGAGTTTGATGGCCCATACGGCCCATATCTACGCAAATCATGACAACATTCCCCATTTATGGGCCCTGGCACTGGATAGCTATGTCATTTGCGTCCCCTTTTGGCTGCATTACTGTTTGTCTATTGTTGTCTGTCTCTTTTGTTCCTCCATAGCTTCCCTGTTGCACTCTGCAATGGGAACTTTCTCGCCTTTCTTACTTATGCATCCTAAGCTCCAGTTCTCCACCTCCTTCTACATGGCTCAGGGCATCTCTTCCCGTGGTGGTTGGGGGGAAACCTCTCGCCGACCCAAAACCCAGTCAGGCTTTCGACTAGTGGATGCGGCTGAGAATTCTACAGAGACCTATCGCTCAGCCACCCCTCCGGAAATTCAGACAGAAATGGATATGGCAGAGGCAGATGTTCAGGTTTCACAGAAGTTCATCTCGGACGACGAGGTGAAGGAGACGACCAGCTCGTGGGTTCCTGACACTGGTTCTGTCCATGGCCGGTCCTCACGGTACCTGAAAATTGTGGACATCTACTGGCACTTGAAAACTCTGATGGGCAAAGTTCTGTTGGACCACCATGAAGCCCGCCAAGAGGTCCTCCTGCAGCTCGACGACATGCAGCTCCAGATCAAACTGGTCGACCACACGCTGAACTGATTGCTGACAAGCTGATCGGCATGGATTTGTCCAATTTGGACTATGCTCAGCCCCAAGTCCCAGCGGCAACAGGCCGAAACATTAGCTAAGTTCTATGTTGTTCCTTCTGTGATTTTTGCTAAATTACCAGTGAGGCTTGGGTTTACCACCTCTGCTTAGTAGATTAAATAAGGATAGAAGCTCTCACAGAGGAACTAGGAGCTATTCCTACTTTAGTTTATCAGTCATAGGCCTTAGATATATCAAACAGATGCTGAATGACAATGTTATGTTTTGTTGTTGGTCTGGTTTCCCAGCAGGCAGGCCAGCAGTAACAAAAAATTGTATATTTTCTCCCTATCAGTAATACAAAGACTCTGGATTATTCAAAAAAAAAAAGAAGATATCAAGATGCCACTGCATTAGAAACTGTTCAATGCCTACAAAAATGTACATAATAGATGCAGGCCTCCCAAGCCATGGTGAGAATGTGGGTGCCTAATAAGCACAGGGTTATGTTTAAGCCCAGGGATTGGTCAGTTCAAAAGTAACCAAAAAACCTTAAGTGCCCAATTCATCTAAAGTACAAGTACAGCTGAACATGACCATAAATGCTATGAATATTCCACCTCATATCTGATAAAGTGGATCATTTAATCTACTCCTCCTACATAAGTTTTTAACCCAAATAGGTCACTGGATCAAATCTCACGGAGTCACCATAAGACCTCACCCTTCTAAGAGCTTCCTCATACCTCACCCGGCCATGATTTAGGTCGGTCATGATATTTTTTGGGATTACCTCATAGTGTATCAGTAAATTTTAGTTCTGTGGTGCAAATCTCTATCCGCATGTTAAAGTGGTTTCCTACTGCATGAATGCGGAGTTTGAGTTCGTAGCTCACCCCTAATCAATGAAAAGCGAACTTACTGACAAAGAACATAATACTTTTTAATATTGTAACAGATATCCATTAGAAGAAAATACTCCAATACACAAGCATTCGAAATGAAAGGAAGAAAACCAAAAAAAGCAATTAAAAACACCTACATGCTGTTGTTTGGCGACCTGCTCTCTAAACTTGGTGGCTTGCTTTCTCAATGTATCCATTCCTGCAATCATCACAAAACCCATTATTAAAATTGCATTCAATTACTGCCCTAATAGAGGGATCTGCGGCAAAAATTAAAGATGCCAGTACCCATTTCAAGCAAGGCATAAAAGATTTAAAAACTCAGTAAGAATAGTTTTCCCATGATATTGATCTTGTCGGCTAAGTGACCATGACCAGACTTACCAATGGATTTTCCTGCTAAATCTGGATAACAGGCCGACACGAATTATAATTTTTCGGTGTCTCCGCGTGGATATCTGATTCTTGATCTGGGATCCCTGCTACTAAATTTCCTTTGATGTTTGTAACATGTAATAGATGCTTTCAAAAGCAATTAATACCAGACCAGAGACGAGGAGGACGCAGGATCAATCAAAGAAGACGTTGTAAATACTCAACTGAAAATATATATATATATATATGTGTGTGTGTTTGCATTGAATACCTAGGAATCAGGATGGCAAACAATGGACATACGATAAAGCGACATATAGGGAAACAAAACGCGACCAAAAGAATATTTGAATGTAGTGGTTTTCTTGTTTTTGAAGGAGAGTGCTTGGTTTAAGTTTACAATAGAAGAATTACAATTGGTGCGGAAGGTGATTATAATTTGCTTAGAGAAGAGGTTGGGTATATGAGTGGTTTAGGTGAAAATGTGTTTTATATGTAATTGGTTGGGTATATGAGTCGTTGAGTTGAAATTGTGTTTGATATCTAATTTGTCTGTTAGGTGATATTTTTTTTAATTGTAATAATTAATGAATTTTGTTTTATTTTTTAATAAAAGATTTTAATTTAAAAGTATGATGTTTTTGATATATATTTAATTTAAATTTTAGTTAATTGTGTTTTATTTGAGTGATAAAAAGATTTTAAAAATAAATACTTTAAGTCAATTAATTATATTTTGGTTTTTTTAGGTTATATTTTTCCATTAATTTTATTATTTAAAAATGTTATTTAAATAAATAATAAAAAATTGAAATTTCATCAAAATTTATATAATCCAATTCCAATAAAAAAAATCCAAAAAAAACATATACATGTTAAAATTTAAAATTATAAATATTCCAAAAATATTTTACTTATTATAAATCAACTACAAATAAATAATTTCAAATAATTAAAACTAAATATAAATCTTAAATAAAATAATAATACATTCATACGGTTGCTTAACCAACGGATTTTTTAAAATATCCTAAACCAAATACATTTAATGATAATATTACAAACTGGAAATAAAATATCCACAAATAAAAAAGCACATAAATAAATACCCTTTAGCCATTAAGAAATTATTTATTTATCATTCGATTGGTATATTAATATTCCTTAGCAGCCCAAAAAAAATCTCATTGAAAAAAGAAAAAGGTACATTAAAAAAATACGCTTTTCCGATATAAACTAATTGTGAATATACGCTTTCACAAATAAATTCACTCTGCTCTTTGTATGTTTTTAAAAGAATTTTGAAAAATAATTAAAGTAGTAGTTTATATGGCCTTTTCATCTGTCATGTCAAACAACTTTCCGCTTTCAAACGCTTGTATCTATAAAGTTCCCTCCATTTAGCATTTCATCCTTAAGACCTTTATGAACATGGTTTCTTGTTGGGAGAATATTCTATGTTATGGTGTGTATTTTGAATTTCATTTCTTAACTTTAATTAATTTAATTATAGGATGTGGTCATTTATTAGTTCCTATTGTAGGTATAGAGGGATTATAGCGATGGATAATTTGTTGACTACATATTAGTTTGTTCTTTGATCAGAAATATTTGCATAATACCTATTGTTGGAGCTAGGGAATTAAAAACATATATTTTTATATAATAAAAAGTAGCATATATGGATTGATCTGATTGGATAAGAGATTGGAGATCTTATTGTCGGTTTCGCTATTCCCAATGTGTTATATGGCAACATATCCAAACTTTTTCTCGTATACAGTCTTTTTGAATAATATATTTTTCCTATGTATTACTTGAAGGTGGATTAATGCTAGCATTAGTTCGAATGTTTGTGTTAACATTTTCTGCTAGCTTAATATATCTGTAAGTTTTTATTTGTACTAATCATATTGAAATGTTTGGATATCGAAGCTTAATATTTTCGTCGGTCGTTGTTTGTTGTTGTTTAGTTCTCGATTCGACTTGCGCTTCTACATTTCGTTGTTTCGGAGTAAGTTTCCATGCCATAGTTTCATTTTCTATTCCTTGTTTGTTGTTCAGTGTTTGCAGTTTGGAAGTAAGAATGTTTGCTTATTTGTAGTGGCATGGTCGTCGTATGTTTATGGTTCCTTCTGTGCTTCGGCTGCAGTTTCGTAATCGTTGGAGATACATATGTTGTTTACTGGCTCGGTGGTTCTTGCTGGTTCGTTGGTTCGTGGGTTGTTGGTTCTGTTTGTTTGGCTCTGGTTTACGCTTTGGGGCCCTGGGGGTGCAGTTCGGCATGTTCGTGCTTCCTCGTTGGTTTGATGCTTGCTGTTGTTTTCTTTTGTTTGATTCGGCCTTGTAGGGTTGGGGTCCAGCGCCGGTGGTTGGAGTTTTTTTTTTTTTTT
>CBVK0101625332.1:0-10552 GCA_900067695.1 Picea abies | reverse complement strand
ATTTTTTTTTTTTTGGATTATTGTTGTTTTTTGGGGTGCTTTACGATGTTCATCTCCTGCACCCAGGAGTCGACATGCAATTGTGTTATTTGCCCTGTCTACCGAGGTCAGTATCAATTCTGCTGTGAGATTTTGCTGGGGCTTCAGTGGTGGCATGAAAGAAAATAGTTGCATGTAAAATTGTTGGAGGATTACATGTGAAATTGCAATATGCATTGTTTTTTTGTTAGAATAAAGCATATGCAGGGTACATTTATAAATCATGTATGGTCAGATGTGCCCATATGAAATTATATGTTCTTTCTCCTCTACACAGACTGGTGTGTGCACGATACAATTTGTGTTGTACTTGAGCTATGATATGTACAACAAAGATTCTGCAAGATTATATTTCGATCTCTGGAAGCATGTCTGGGTAGTTTGCCACGGAAAACCAAAAACTTCTATCGTGGGCACAGCAGTCTATGTAGAGGATAAAGAACATGTATTTCCATCGGTGGAAGCATATCTAGATAATTTGCCACGAAAAACCAAAAATCATTTAGCTACAACCGTGCAATTTCGTAATATTTTTTGGCTTGTAATATATTTTGGGCAGGGCAAAAAAAAATACACGTTTACAGCTATGGATGGAGAAGCGCAAAGGTTCATGTTTATGCCTATCTTCTAAACTGTTCGTTGAGTCTCTTTTGGTATATGTACATATTGCTTGTTCTCGGTGCATACCAGCTTTGATTCATGTTCGTTGTATTTTGTGTGTTCCCACATTCAAACAAATAGAATAGCTGGAGAAAACGACGAAGTCTTGACTACATCGGTTGAAGAGGATATAGAAAGGTGGATGCTTGTACTGTTATTTCATATTGCGTTGTTTTGTATTTCATTTATTGTATGTATATGCATTCACTTAGTTTATTATATGTACATGTTGCGTGCCTTCCTACATGGTAACTTATGTTCATTACATGCCTTCCTACATACTAATCTGCTTCATGTCCGTTGTGTTTTCGCTACATTGCTACATTTAAACAAACAGAGTGGTTGGAGATGACAATGAGCTCTTTCGTGGGTAAATAACCATGTTTCTCTTTCTTTTACATGTATGTCTTCATTATAAGTTATCTTCAATACATGCCTTCCTGCATACTAACCTACTTCATGTCCATTATGTTTTTGCTTCATTGTTGCATCTAAACAAACAGAATGGTTGGAGAGGGCGATGGACTCTTTGGCGGGTAAATAGACTTGTTTCTCTTTCTTTTAGATGTATGTCTTCGTACTAACTTGCCTTCATGTCCATTGCATAATCGGCGTTGCTGCCTTGGAAAAAGCAGGTTGCTTGGACAGGAAGATGAATTGTTCTGTGCAACAGCAGAGGGCTCTGTGGTACAATCTTGTAAAAGGTATACCAACTGTGCTGGTAAATTAAATATACAAACCGGGTGGGAGCATATAACAATAGACTTGAAAATGATGGCTTCACAGCAATGGGCCTTTCTGCCTCCCTATTTCTATTTTTTTCCATTTTCTATTATCCCTTTTGTTTTCTAATTCATCTGCGTAGTGTTCTTTCCGAAAATGCCTTGTTGTGCCAGTTGGTGGACTAACAGTTTCACACCTATGGTCGTGCTTCTACCTTATTCCATAGTTACCCACTTTGTTGATTGTTGGCGCCGGGCTGGCAGGTTCAAGATTGCTTCCATGTCTTTCGGGGGTCCACGATTTACGGATTGGCCACGGTGCCCCGCCCTCACCCCCTGTTTACTATTAAACATTTTTCCAGTTAAAAAAATTATGTGCATACAATTTTACAATTATTTAGTACTTCTAATGGACAATATACAATGCATATGCTTGTTTAGTCCCGATGTTCATCTGCCCTTGCTTGCATTAGAAAAGATTGGACTAGTGACATGGGCATGAGCAGTCAGTCACCCCAGACATCGTAGACCGACAAGGCCAAAGGTAAAGCTACATACGCTCTGCTCTTACTATGTTTACCAAACAAATATCCTCGACTATATATTCATCTATGGCATGGTGAATATGTTGATGTCATCTGCAATACATGGTTTGCAGTTCACAAGAAGTGTCAAGAAGTACAAGCGAGACGCCGAATGTGTTGCATGTTCTGCAGACTAAGAGGTGTGGTTGCAACACTCTGCCTCCATAGTTCATTGAAGCTATGCGTGTACTTGTAGATTTATGCCAATGAAAGAAGAATACAAAAATAAAAAAATATATGCATAGTGCCATTCACTTTAGTTTTCCTGTTCAAAAAATGTCACCAGGTCTAGAATTGTAACATCTAAAGTACTATCAATAGAGGGCTTGAACAGTTACCGAACTGGACAAGTGTTCGTCAGGGACATAATGGTCGTCTATAGCACCTACTTGGACAAGTCAAACAAAAGTAGATCCATTATGCGTGTTGACATGACAGACAAGGAGGCCATGATGAACAATATGAATATTTCACATCCTTTTATAATTTTATGTAATCAAATTGAACAATATGAATATTTAATATTAATACTTTAGTATTGAAAATAATATTTTTAGGTAGTGTTAGATAGTTGATAGGGATCAACATCCGTAAACAATTGCAAGGTTGAGCCCGCCAGCCTTGGAGTCCATCTGTGAATTTGTGTTTGAACGACATGGAACAATAGAAATGCAATGTTGAGCAAGCCAGGCAGCAAGTCCTTCTGTCAATTTGTATATCGCGGAACTCTTGAGTGCTATTTGTAGGTCACAGAACATTAGAGGCCCAGTTTTGAGCCCGCCAACCCGAGAACCTGCTATCCAAAGATTGGCTTAAGTATGGAATGCAAGAATAGTACATGCTCTATAAAATATCATGTCCGTACTTTCAAAAAGTAGATTTTATGTATTCCTCATTTTTTTCAGAAAATTTCTTGGTAAGGAAGTTGGCAGATTCACGTATTCAAATTTCAAATTCTTTTATATCACTAGCCCCAGGGACCGACGACTTCCCCGTTTCATATTGTACAAACGTCCTTGTCTAATTAAATTGTACAATATCAATATTTAATATTAATAATTTAGTATTCAAAATAATGTTTTTAGATAATGTTAAATACTTGATAGGGATTAGAATCCGTAAACAATGGCACTCTCAAGGTTGCCAGCCCTAGAGTCCATCTGTCAATTTGTATATCACAAAACTCCGAGTACTGTTTGTATGACACGAAACAAAAGGAGTGCAATGTTGACTGAGCTAGCCCGCAGGTCCGCTGGCCAATTTGTATATCGCGGAATTCTGGATGTTATTTGTAGACCACGAAACAATGGATGCCCAATTTAGAGCCTACCAGTCCGAGAGGCCACGATCCAAAAAGTGGCCAAGTATGGAATGCGAGACCCATACATGCTCTATAACATCTCATGTTCATATTTTATAGTACATATTCAATCGTGGGTTCCTGCATAGGTGGGTTTAACATTGCATTTCCATTGTTCCGCCGCGTGCAACTAGCACCCGGACTTCCACAATTTACAAATTAGCAAACAAACCCCCCTTCATCTCATGTGCTTTCACTTTCTGTTTACTTGGTCCTTTTTCCCAATGTCTCATGCTTTTATAAACACAACTCAAAATTCAACGATATACAAATTTCCCTCTCGCCATTGCGCTTCCATTGTTCCCCTATGCACAAACAACAGCCGAAATTCCGCGACATACAAATTGACAGCCGATATCTGTCACTGAGATGCAACATGACCATCAACCCTTCATGTCTCCTGGGTATATCTTCTACCCTTTTTCTTTTGTAACCCGCCCGACCGCTTTCCATACTTAGGTATTTCTTGGAATCGGTTTCGCGGGTTGGCGGGTGCACGAAATGTACAATGCTTCGTCACAATTCGCCATCACCACTGCCTTCGTACTTGTTTCCAGATATGCAGTAATTAAGCTTTAATGCTAGTAGTTCATCCTGCAGGGACCATTAAGATTGTCATTAATGTTCGGAAATCCGGAGAAGATTTGTCATTACTACGAATTAAACTAAGATTTGTGCTGAAGTATGTTATCCTTTCCAAGCATTCATTTTAAACATGATGCAATCTGTTTTTGTGCGCCGGCAGGTTGGCGCCTTTAAGAAATTTCTAATTCTTAATCTCTCTTCATCGTCACTGCGAGCTTCGCACTTTTTTCTAATTATGCAATAAGTGAGTTGTAATGTTGACAACTCATTCTGCATGAACCCTGGAGATTGTCATTGATTGGCGAAAGGCTCGAGGAGATATTCCATTAATACGCATTAAACCATAATTTGCGGAGGCTTATATTATCCCTCCCCGATTTTTATTTCAAACAATGTCTCGAGCAAACAGAAATTATCATTAGCTTGTGGCAGCAGTTATGTCCAGATACAGTAAACACATTTGGGTATAATGGCCAGAGGTTCCACTATTCCAAGGCATATTCCTATTGCTCGTCCAATTGTGCTAATACATTGACAACATGCCATTAAAATTCAAATAGTCCGCAAGTCCGCTTGTTAATTTGTATATCGCGAAACTCTGGGTGCTATTTGTAGGGCACGGAACAACAGAGGCCCAATTTTGAGCCCGCTAGCCCGAGAACCCGCGATCCAAAAAGTGGCTAAGTATGTTCAGATTTCCACCCATTCAATAGCCCGACCGACCTCTTGTCTGTTTCATATTATACAAACAATTTGGAACGCAAGTTTCCAAATACATGGGTTTTTCTTTGAAATAAGATATTTCACATCCTTTTACAATTTTATGTAATCAAATTGTACAATATGAATATTTAATATTAATACTTTAGTATTGAAAATAATATTTTTAGGTAGTATTAGATAGTTGATAGGGATCATCATCCGTAAACAATCGCAAGGTTGAGCCCGCCAGCCCTGGAGTCCATTTGTGAATTTGTGTTTGAAAGATAGGGAACAATAGAAATGCAATGTTGAGTGAGCCAGACGGCAAGTCCGCCTGTCAATTTGTATATCACAAAACTCTTGAGTGTTATTTGTAGGTCACGGAACAATAGAGGCCTGGTTTTGAGCCCGCCAGCCCGAGAACCTTCAATCCAAAGGTTGGCTTAAGTATGGAATGCGGGAACAATACATGCTCTATAAAATCTCATGTTCGTACTTTCTAAAAGTAGATTTTATGTATTCCTCATTTTTTTCGAAAAAAATCTTGGTAAGGAAGTTGGGGGATTCACGTATTCAGATTTCACTTACTTTTATATCACCAGCCCCAACAATCGACAACTTCCCCGTTTCACATTGTATAAACGTCCTTGTCTAATTAAATTGTACAATATCAATATTTAATATTAATAATTTAGTATTCAAAATAATGTTTTTAGATAATGTTAAATACTCGGTAGGGATTAGAATCTTTAAACAATGGCACTCTTGAGGCCGCCAACCCTGGAGTCCGTCTGTCAATTTGTATATCGCGGAACTCTGAGCACTGTTTGTATGACACGAAACAAAATGAGTGCAATGTTGATCGAGCTAGCCCACAGGTCC
Source organism: Picea abies (assembly GCA_900067695.1). Classification (NCBI taxonomy): domain Eukaryota; kingdom Viridiplantae; phylum Streptophyta; class Pinopsida; order Pinales; family Pinaceae; genus Picea; species Picea abies. Next base: position 5,018 of record CBVK0101625332.1, on the reverse strand, counting down.
GGTGGCTAATTTGTATATCGCAGAATTTTGGATGTTATTTGTAGACCAGGGAATAATGGATGCCCAATTTAGAGCCCGCCAGTCTGAGAACCCGCGATCGAAAAAGTGGCCAAGTATGGAATGCAAGATCCGTACATGCTCTATAACATCTCATGTTCATATTTTATAGTACATATTCAATCACGGGTTCCTGCATAGGCGGGTTTAACATTGTGTGTCCATTGTTCTGTCGCATGCAACTAGCACCCGGACTCGACAATTTACAAATTAGCAAACAACCCCCCCTTCATCTCATATGCTTTCGCTTTCTGTTTACTTGGTCCTTTTTCCCAATGTTTCATGCTTTTATATACAGAACCCAAAGTTCAACGATATACAAATTTCCCTCTCGCCATTGCGTTTCCGTTGTTCCCCTATGCACAAACAGCAGCCGAAATTCCGCGACATATAAATTGACGGTCGATATCTGTCACTGAGATGCAATATGACCATCAACCCTTCACGTCTCCTGGGTATACCTTCTGCCCTTTTTCTTTTGTAACCCACCCGACCGCTTTCCATACTTAGGTATTTCTTGGAATCGGTTTCACGAGTTGGCGAGTGCACGAAATGTATAATGCTTCGTCACAATTCGCCATCCCCGCTACCTTCATACTTGTTTCCATACATGTGTTACGAAGTAAAAACTCTCTATGGCCAGGGTAAACCACAACAAACAGGTATGACTGCAGAAATCAACTCAATTCCAACATATACTATATAAACTAATGTGCAAGATAGGAAAGAGGCCTAACTCGATCCAACGTTCGATGATGTTCCACCGTTGACCACTTTGACCCAAAACTTTATACCTGCAACAAATTCTCAACAAACAAGCAGCGCAAGTATATAGTGATAATATAAAGGGGTTAACACATTAGATAACATAATCCATTAATAATCATTACAAACATGCCCATGGATGATAATCATATATTTGCATGATACCAATAGGACGAGAAAGGAGTATTTCTATTAATAAATGATCAACAGAAGTGACAACATTACAGACTTCTGTGTCGGCATGGTTCGAAACCAAGTTCCTTCCAACTAGGCCTCCACCACTTCAATCCTCCACCAAAGGCAAGCTTATAGAAAAAAGACAATGAGGTTCTCTCAATAATAGGGAAAGAGCTTGGGGGCTGAACACTGTGTTCAAACTTGAGGGACAAAGGGATGCAGACTCAATATGAAGTAATTTCTTCAAAGTAACTTTGCTCTTAAAGTTGAATGCTTTCTCCTCTTTTCCATAGCTCGAAATTGTGCTTTTATAGCCTTCAAAATGCAACTGAAGCGCTGAGTCGGAACGTTTCCAGTATATGGAAGGCCAAGGATTAGAGATCTCCTATCGTGACATGGAAACCCGACTTCATTTTTGTATTTTATGGCACAAATCCTGATGTACACAGGTTGTAGTGGAGCAATTTGCGTATAGGCATGTTGTATAGTAGATAGGGCGCGTATATGTGGAAAAATATGTATTTTTAGCTCTGGATTCATCAAAAGGAGATGTCAAGTCTGCATAGGGAAATGGAAAAAAGGCCATCTATGCAAGATAGTAATGGTGAGGCAAATCTTGCTATAACATATGCCCCCTAATGTGTGAGGTCAGAGGAGTATATGTGATGGCCGAAATACATTATAAATAACCCAAGAGTGGAGTGGTAGAGAACCAGTTGGACGAACTCAATTGCTCATTACATTATGTACTAACTTTGCATACATGGCTGCCAAGAATACACTGTAGATCCATGTGAAAAATATACCAAATAAGTGTTTGTAGCCATGAATAGGCAAATACAAATGCGATTACATGCCAAAAGTTGTCATAGTCACGAACAAGGCCCAGTGAAACTAGTCTCAAAACCAATATGAAGATATCTGTATACCATGGAGTACAATCTGATCTCGCATGATCATTAAAGTCATATAGGTATTGGTCCAATGAAAAGGAAGCAACAACTCAGGAAAGTTGCGGCCACATAGTGATGTCTTCAAGTCTTCTACACTATCCACCAAGGGTGCAAGTCTACATCATGTGAATAAAGGAGTTGAGTTCAAACACAATGAGACATCGTTTGATTACCGGTCATTGAGGTATACTGTTAACAAATGCGAGACAACCTACTAATAATGAAAGTAGATATCAAGGCACCGAGTACATTCTTACAAGTGTGAATAAAGGAGTCGGTGTCGAACACTTGAGGAATCCATTGATCAGGAGACATTGATGTATTCCCATCTGTCAATGGTGAGAGAGCCTGCCACTAATGATTGCAAGCCTCAAGGTACTCATAAAACTCTAGGTCCCAAATCTAGAATAAATGAGCTGAAGTCGATGGAAAGAGACCCGCTAAAAGGAGAGCATTAAGGCATCTATCATTAGTCAGCACGAGGAATAAAGCAGGAGCTTCATAATTTGGTGGAGATCGGACGAAGAACATATTCACGAACCAATGACCCGGTGTGTCTTTCGCGTGTACCAAATGCAAGCGGTACACGAAAAAGACCCTCTGAATAGCAGCCAATGATGAAAAATGTTGACAAAGGTGAGGAAACCACCAATAAGGCTAATGACATCCAAGACATTGCACTAATCCCAAAGTGTGAATAGATGTCTTGCCATCGAACACAAGGGAAACCACCCAGTCAACAACCAATGATGAAATGTCGATTGTTGGGTTCAAGGTGACCTACCAATGATGAAGGTAGGGCCAGGGTGCATGATAAGACCATAATATCATGTGATTCTGAGACAAACTGAGGGTATGGCCGACATGCAAAGTCAATATTTCTAAGGAGTGGTCGACACAGGTTGATAGACTTCCTTTGAACAAGAGCATGAGACATATGGTAGACTCCGACATCATAGACCCAATGATATAACTACCAAATGCAAGAGGCATCGATAATGTTCTCTATGGGGACTGGAAGAGTAACCAATCGGTAGAGAAAACTCTGTAACGAGATCAACTTCCTAAGACCGTGCTAAACCCAAAATTATGATGATGCAAGGACTCAATAACTTTGTGCTCTGTTCAAAGGTGACACGACTGTTGCCAAATATAATATAGTACTCCCTTCCCACCCGTCTTTTTTTGTTTTTTCATAACAAATGAATGCTATGATACAGAGGAGAAAACGAGTGTCGAAAGCAAGCAAAACTAGTTCCAACAGTGGAATGTACCTATGCTCAATGTAAGGAAATGCATGCGGGAGATGGACACTCGGGGTGATGTTTCCTCCAGGGTATAGGGTGTCAAATTGCAAAGGATATAAACAAGGTTCTGCTTGGTTGAGGATGAAAAAATTGCTTAAGCAACGGTTTATAACACAAAGCGAGAACCGACTAAACGCTCAATACTGCAAGCGAGGGCATGAGATGCTATCACAACTTGACGCCAAAAAATGTCCTTTTTTATGTCTTCTAGTATACTTTGTGTGAAAAAGGGGTAAACTTGTGCCAAATAGACGTCTTTTCAAATCCAATTTACGAGTGTGAAAAAGACAAGTTCACTCGGTGATCTTTTCTATTTTTGGTAACGAGTCAGAAAAGAACTTAACTAGGACTCGTGACCTTTCAAATCCAATTTAACAAGTGCAAAAGGGAAAAATCACTCGGCAATCTTTTCAGTTTTTTAGACGAGTCGGAAAAGAGCTTAACTAAGACTTGTTTTTTGGAGTCAGTGGGGAATAAAGCCGTATGTGCATGCGTGAGGAAAATGAGGCTCGTCATAAAGTCATGTATCGAGTTATAATGGACTCTCGGTCCTAAGGAAAAACTCGGCATGGGCACCAAATGACAAAGGGGATCTAACTAAGGCACCCATGTTTGGTAAGTCTCTACCATTTATTAGCGACATTACTTATAATAGACGGAAGGTTCTGTGTCGCAACAAATGGGTTCGTACCTAAGGCATAAAAAACAGTAGTCAAAGGATAATGCAAGAATGCACGATCGAATGGATACCTATCCTATATGCTAGGTTATGAAAATACCTGTCTGAGGTAACGAACGATCAATCATGACATCGAAATCCGCAAGAAAACTGAGTCAAAACTACAAAAGTCAGCTCAAAACGACTCTTGAATTAGTCCATTAGGTGAAAAAATAGCATGAAACTATATAAAGTGGGTAAAAATAACTTATAAATAGTAATAAAATAAAAAATTACTGTATCATTTTGCTTTTTACCCAAATAATGCAATTTGGACCAAAAATACCTCCAAGATTCAAACGACGATTACGGGAGCGTCGGGTAACAAAATCATGAACCGTCTGGATCAGGTAACTCTACATCTCACCCTCTTCAAATTCAGTGGATTACATATTTGAATTAGGTTTCAATTTTTTAGTTTTTGAGGGTGTAAATTAGGAATTTTGGTGTATGCAGGCTGCTTTTGTTTTGGTTGCGTATACGACAAGGTATACGCTACTGTGTGAACCACAGGGAGTGTATATTAAGCCCTACACGTGACTGTATGCAAGGGAAGTCGCGTACAGGTACACAAATGGCCAAAAAGAAGGGTTCTAACTCAAAATTTGGTTTGTTTTTTACATAATAGTCCTTGAATGGAGAGAGCGAGAGCATGAGGAGGTAGATGCAGTTGTGGATCGAGATCCAGTGGCTCAAGTGGCTCTAAAAAGATGTGGCTTGTAGAAGTTTTGGGCTCTCAAAAGAATGAGGGCCCAAGTGAGGTTGTTAGAGATGTTGGTGGGTTACTGGGATCCTGATAGCGAAAGCTTTATCCTTGATGTATAACCATTGAGGATCGAAGTAGAGGACATCTACTTCTTGACCGGTCTATCACGCCGAGGAGAGGTTGTCAACCACAAGTCATGTGGAGTAGAGAGTGGGATGAAGATCGAGGAGTATATCGATGCCCACTGTGTAGCAGGGACTCCCTGTAAATTCTAACCTTGTACATTATCTACTGCAAACTGATATTCAGAAAAGAACAGAAAAGATACAATGGCA
>CBVK0101625327.1:0-21533 GCA_900067695.1 Picea abies | reverse complement strand
GGGTCGTAACTTTTGCATACAATATCCGTTTTAGGCGTGTGATAGCTCGTTGGAAAGGTATCGTCGAGGAGATTCATTTTGGGGGCTCAATTATGCCTTCAGCTATCATTGAGAACCTCGATCTCGAAAAAACTTCATTTAGGCCCTCAAAATGGCCCCGAAAGTGAAAACCTGCTAAAAATAGTAAATTGCCAAAATGGCCAAAAAATTGTTTTGAGCCATTTGGAAAATGTGGGTGGCCCCCGATATCCACCTGGATCATTTTGTTTAAGGCTATGTTGTAATATCCCTAGGCCAAACCCAATTGTAAATGTAAATACAAATGCACGTAAGCTGGTGAGTTGTTTTGACATCATTTTTGTATGCACCTTCCATGGTATAGCATGCACATGCACTGCACAGTAAAATGATGAAGTGTGCACATTCTTGGATACCGAGCGCAACAACTTAAGTGTGCACGATTTTGATGCCAGGGAGCCTTTGTGTATATGCGGTGTTTTATAGGCTGGTGAGCCAATTTTGTCATGATTAGGCCAAAGAGCCTAGATGTTAAAGGCCAGTGAGCCTATTTTTATATATGTCTCATCATTAATATAAAATACATTGCTGTACGTAGACTGACCATGCTAAAAGAGTATGGGGGAGTAAACTCCACTAGTTAGGGAAAGGGGGGCTAAAAGTTAAGGAAAAGGGGCTAAGCTAGGGATCTTAATCCAATAAGGAATATTATATTAATATTTCTTAAATTATAAAGTATGGATAATTATTTTATCCTAAGTTCCAAAGTTGGGGACAAGTGGGCCAAAGTAGCTCCCAACATGAAAAGTGTCAAGTTGGGGACATGCATACATATTGTTTAGACTTATCTCATTTTCCATCATTCCTTCCATCAGCGTCATCCATTCAACCATACCATGATATTTCACTCACGTAGTCAACTATCCTCCATACTTTCATGTCATTGTACCTGAACCTGTATCCATAGCCATACTTGTTTTGGTAGCTGGTTAGCTTGGGAGATGGATTGCAAAAGCGGGTTGTCAGGTCCATGGGATATTCAAGAGGCAGGTTGTCAGGATCGTAAGAAATTTCTCTTTGGGTGAGAGAATTGTTGGGAATTGATTTCCTGAAGGTGATAAACTATAGCTACAGGGATCTGAAACTTCATGTTCGGCCTATTGCTGAAGCCTGAAAAGGAATTGGGGTAGATGAAGGACTGTTGAGCAGAGAAGGGGAACACTTCCTGGGGTGGGATAGGCATGTGGGGAATGAGGGAATGTAGTCTATTAGTTTGAGTTGGAAGCTGTGACAAAGTCGTCTATGAACCATTAGCCTAGTTAGGAGTGCCTTTACCCGGGTGGACTTTAGTCCCAGCTCGAGGGTGACCCACTGCTGAGGGTGATGATCAGTGTGGTCCTAGGAGGTTCGTGGAAGGTCTGCACGCAGTTGGTGATATTCTAACCAAGATAAGTGTCAATTGTGTGATAAATTTACATGCTGCATTATTATTTACGTGCTTATTTTTGTGGGTTTATCCTATGTGTGGCTATAACTGTCTTTATAGTTATGGGTATTTCCTGTATATGTTGCATGTATGTGTTTATTGTCATTCCAGTATGAATACGTGGAATTACTATCATTTTAGTATGAATATGTGGACGTAGTCCCAGGTTCACCCCCACCCTGGGGCTACGTCCACCAACTCTTATTCTTTATTATCTTTTTCAAGATTCTTACAGGCACATATAATCAAAATCCTACTCCACAGAAAACATGAGATTTGTGTGCACTCTGCCCAATCCTCCTTCTTCGAGCTCAGATACAACACCAAGCCTTCTTACAATTACTTGCACTTATCTCTGCAAGTCTCACACAGTATGCACAAAGCACTTACAATCCTTCGATCACATAGATCTAACACTTAGCCATTCGTCTAACATCACATAGATGTGCCTCCTTACATTTCCTAGACATCTATTTATACATTACAAAATAGTCCTAAACATGGGTAAATGCATGGGAAGACATCCCATACCTGTTACATAATTCCAAATCCCAAAAAGGACCCAAAAAGGGGATGAGATCCCACGATCTCTGCTTCGTCTTTTGCTTCGCTTTCGACAAGCTGTCAAAGTCCCAAAATGGGTCAAACTTGACCAAGGATTTCCCAAAACTTGGTCAAGGGCCAACAATGACGTTCCTCCTCCTTAGGAACTTAGGGAATTAGGATAAAAATATCACATAATTAGAATTTAGGAAATATTAATATAATATTCCCTTGGCTTAATGCCCCCCCCTTCGTATTGCAACATTGTTGCAAGAAACAATTTTCAGGCATCCAATTTTGAAGTTTAATTTTGATCATTGGAAATGAGGGAAATACATCTAGAAGAGTCGAAGGAGGATCCTATGCATGGACCTCAAACTATCCAAGAGATAAAGATAATGGGTCGGTTGATGAGAAAGCCTCTCCACCCAATAACCCTAACGATGATTGGATCCCTGGGAAATGTATTCCCAAATCAACCTTGATGCCAAGGTATGCGATATGATATATCAATATTGGGAATAAGGTGCAATACATGAAATATCATGTCGTCAACGACAAATTAATTGGAGTATGGACCAATGGAAAAGACCTGAAAAAATTGATCAAAACATGGTGTAAAATGAAAGGCCATATTGAGCTGAAGTTGGGATCAAAAGGTCTCTTTACTACCATCTTCCATTCTCTAGAGGATAGAGACATAACCTTTGATAATGGATCATATTTGTTTGGTTCAATGGGACTGCATCTGTGATATTTGACTGAGAGATTTTTCCAAGAATTTTTTTTTTTTTCATGTGTCACCATCTATATCTGGTTGTAGTCACTATGTAACATCTCCATACCCAAGATGGGCTATGCCACACAATTTGTTTTCCCTCTCTGATACCCAATTAATTAAAATATAATTCTCTGCATATGAATGGACATGCATTTGTAATAGCAATAATTCACAAACATAATTATAACAGAAAATCCATAGTAGAAATATCATAATTAATAAGACAACATTTAAAACAAACACATAGGATACATTTATCTAATGAATAAACCACCAACTATGTGCATACCTCAAACTTTCTTGACAAACATAGACTCTGCTGCTCATAAAATCTCAGCAACAGGTCACCCCTGAGCTGGGGATAAAAGTTCACCAGGGTAAGGAATACTAAGACAAGCTAAGGTCTATTCAACAATAGGAAACTAGACTCAGACCAAGGTTCCAATTCCAACAACCTTTCCCAACCTACAACCTCTCATTCCCCTCAGAGTGTCCCACCCTAGGAAGTGTACCCCTTCTCTACTTAACAATCCTTCAACTGTGTCACTTCGCTTCTGGGGCTTCAAAAATAGGTTGGAAAGGAAGTATCAAATCCCTATAACTGTAGTCTAGCACACATGGATAGAAATCCTAGTAGTTCTCTTACCGAAAGAGAATTATCATGGACCTGACAACCCATTTCTTCAACTCCAATTCCTGAGAATTTTGGTTACAATCCTCTCCCATATCTCCAAGTATAGGTACCAAATGATGGATGAAGGATGATACGAATGGTAGCATAGAATACAGAGTGAATAGTGGTACGAATGATGGGAAAATACACTATTTCCCCACTTTATATATGGATGTTACCAACTTGACACTTGTCATGTTGGAAACTACCTTGTCCCCACTTGCCCCTATTTGGTGATACGTTCCTCCTCCTTAGGAACTTAGGGAATTAGGATAAATATATCACATAATTATACTTTAGGAAATATTAATATAATATTCCCTTGGCTTAGCCCCTCATTCTAGACCCTTAACCCCCTTTCCCTTCTAGTGGAGTTTAACCCCCCATAATCTTTTTGTCTGGTTGGTTTGCATCAATGATGCATTTTTATTAATATCATCTAGTGTGATTACATATTACAATGATAGGCTCACTATCCCTTTATCATCTAGGTTTTCCAACCTAATAACCACATAAGCACTCTATCCTCAAAACATATATACAAAGGCACTATGGCCCAAAATATCATGTCTCACTAGCCTATATGTACATTTACAATTTGGGGTTTGGCCTAGGGGTATTACATTCCCTTCCCCCTTATTAATGCATTGTACTCAGTGCATTATATATACATGTATAATCAAAATCTTAAAAAATATTCAAAATATGTTGGTACTCTTCCCGCATGGCATTTTCATGCTCCTAGGTAGAATCTTCAAGACCATAATAGGTCCATTGGACCTTTACCAACCCTATTGATCAATTCTAGAGAAACTTGAGCTTCCGATCCAATATGCACATTGGCTGTACTCGAAAGTTCTTGTATTTCTCCACCTGAATCACATTCCAATCAATTACATGATTAGCATTGGATACATATGTTTTAAGCAAAGAAACATGGGATAAATTATGAATTCACATGGATGCAGGTAGTGCAAGCATGTATTCATCAAGACCAATCCTCTCTAGTATTTCAAAGGGTCCACAATATATTTTTTCAATTTTTGAATAGTTTCCCAACTTCAGGGAACTTCTTTTGGCCTTTACTTTTAAGAATAGATGGTCACCAAATTTAAACTCTCTGTGAGTTCTTCCCTTATCTACATACATTTTATTCTTTTCTTTGGTAGAATTTAAATTCTACTTTATCTTCACCATGTATTCTTCCATTTACTTGAGTACTTTTGGCCCAACCAATGCTTTGTCTGCTAGGTTGTCCTATCTCACTGATGTATTTCACTTTCTGCCATATAATGCTTCAAATGGGATCATATTCAAAGATGCATGATACCGATTATTATTATCAAAATCAACTAAGTGTAGGCAATATTCCCATTTTGATAGTTTATCCATCACATTCATCTTCAACATATCCACAATCACCTAGTTGACCCTCTCTGTTTTCCCATCTGACTATGGATGATATGTTGTGCTAAAATTTATATTTTTCCCAAATCCTTTAAATAATCCTTTCCAAAAATCCGATGTGAACTTGGGATCTCTATCATAAACAATTTCCTTAGGAACACCATGAAGCCTGACAATTTTCTTCATACAAATATCTATAATATTAATTGCCTTATGAGTTAGCTTCAATGAAATAAAATGAGCATCTTTAGTAAGCTTATCCACCACTACCATGATGGAATCATGTTTCTTTAATGTTCTGGGAAGCTTGGTGATGAAAAAAATTGTCACCACTTCCCATTCCCACTTTAGAATGGGAAATGAATGTAGAAAAATAGTTGGATGCCTATGCTCAACCTTAACCTTCTAACATTATAAACATCTAGCAATATACTCAACCACCTCTTTCTTCATTCTTGGCCAAAAATATTGGCTCTTGACAACTACAATTGTGTTCTTGTAACCTAGTTTCCCAACATAAGGCACATTATGCATTTCTCTTAGCACCGCATTTTTCAGGTATTGATAACTAGGAAGATAAATTCTTCCCCTACACATGAGGATTCCATCCTCCCTTAGCAAACAAACCTAAATTTTCTGCTGATTATTACCTTGTTATAATTTCCCCTTTTTTCCACATAAACCTAATATGATTTCATAGCTTCCAAAATTCTATCTTTCAAATCAGATTTGTACATGCTAATGGTTGTAACATGCATCTCATGCGCCCTCCTGCTGAGTTCATTAACCACCTTGTTCTCTTTACCTTTGATATGATTTATATCAAAGTCATACTCAATAAGGAATTCCATCCATCTACTTTTCCTGACATTCAAGGTTGGATGTCCAAACAAATATTTCAAACCATTATGGTTTGTCCAAATCTCAAATATTCTCCCCATGAGATAGTGCCTCCGCATAGTCAATGCATGCACTATGACTGCCAATTCTAAATCATGAGTTACATAATGTCTCTCATGCTCTCTTAACTTCCTCGATTCATATCATATCACATGCCCATTCTAAATAAGGACTCCACCAATCCCTTCTTTGCATGCATCAATGCACACAATGAAATTTTCATTTGGATCAACACTATTCAATATTGGTTCCCTTGTCAATAAAATTTTCAAGTTTTGAAAGCTTCTTTCACAATCATAAGTTCATTCAAACCTCACACCTTTATTTTGCAAATAAGTGATTGGGTGTGCAATCTTTGAGAAACCTTCACTAAATATTCTGTAGTACCCTGCAATCCCCATGAAATATCTCACCTCTAAGACATTATTTGGTATTGGCCATCCCTCAATGGATATTTTCTTCTCAGGATCCAAAACTATCCCTTCCTCTGAAATGGTATGGCCTAAATAAGGTATTTTCCTATGATAGAATGAGAAGTTGCTCAACTTTGCATACAACTAATTCTCCCTTAATACTTATAACACCATCCTCAAGCAATTCTCATGCTCTTCTTCAGAATTAGAATAAATAAGTATGTCATACAGGAAGACAATGACAAACTTGTCCAAGTAATCTCTAAAAATACAATTCATTAAACACATGACGAAAATTAGTGCATTTGACAACCCAAATGGCACCACTATAAAATCATAATGGCCATACCATGTTTTGAAGGTCGTCTTGCTGATGCATTATTTTTTAATTCTCACCTAATGATAACCTGTTATGAGCTCAATATTAGAGAATTTCTTTGCTTCCTTTAGCTGATAAAAAATATCATCAATCCTTGGAAAATGATACTTGTTCTTCACAATCACCTTACTCAACTTCCTGAAGTCAATTCATAACCTCAAGGTTTCATTCTTATTCTTCACAAATAATATCGAGTCACCCCAAGGAGACACAGTTGGGTGTATATACCCCTTCATTAAAATCTCTTCAAGCTGCATTTGCAGTTCCTTCATCTATGGAGTACTTATCCTATAAGTATTTTTGGACACTGGGGCCGCTCCAGGCATTAGATTGATAGAGAAATTAATATCTCTCTTGGGTGGGAATCCCCGTATTTCTCTAAATACATCTTCAAACTATTTTAGGACAACATAGTCTTCAATATTTGACACTTTATCCTTAGACATCTCTTACATATGTACTACAAAAACTTTGGAATCCTTTCCTGAAGCTTTTCTTCAACTGCAAGGATGAAACTTCTCTGATAGTTACATCCCTTGGAATACCTTGAATTGTTCTCAAGTTCCCTTCTTCATCAAATAAGAGAATTCCTTATTGTAATAATATAGGACATTATGATTATTTTCCAACCAATCCATACCAAGTAGGAAATCATATGAACCCAAAGGTATGATATTCAAATATGCCTTGGTGCTCAATCCATTCATGTTCATTGGACATTCCTTAAAAATCTCATTAATTCTTCTTTTAGATCATGTAGCTAACTGAACTAACCAATATTTTCCCAGATTTCTTATTGGAAAATGAAATATTTCCACCATCTTAGGATCTATATAACTATGACTAGCTCTTGAATCAATTAAAATAGCTATGGGTTGGTCATTTATCTTACCTTCCACTTCAATCATATGAGACTAAAAATCAACTTGCTTGTTATTTAGGGCTACATAGATCCTTGGCATATTTCTTCCCATATCCTCAATTGTATCATCCTACTGTACATTGTGAATAATATTCACATTTTCTCCTCTGTGAGGGAAATCACTATAAATCTCTCCTTCACAACCCCTACATTTAATATGATTCTTCCTTGGTATTTTCCCCATTGTTTCTATCATTTTGTTCTCATTGGTATTTGGTTTTCCTTGAGAATTATTTCTAAAGAATGGTGGCTTGGTCCCCTTCTTCCTCTGCTCCATCTTTCCTTTCTTCTTATCTTCCCAAGACTGTTGGAAGGTTGGTCTTCGTCTATACTAATCATAGTGGAATTACCTCTCCTTATGATTTCCTTTAATGTCTTGGGATCATCATATTGTATCTTATCACTGAAAATTGATGGAATCCCACTTAGGAACCTTTGAACCTTGACTTGCTCATCCTTGATGAAGTCAACATATTTCAATATCTCTAAGAATCTCCTTTCATAATCATCCATGGTCATACTCCGAAGCTTGAGTTTGAAGAACTGCTTCATATTTCTATCATAGTAATGCTCGGTCAAGTACTTATTTTGAAAATACCTTTTGAATTCCCTCCAAGTAATATTCTTTTCATCAATGTGTTTCACTTGCACAAAATGGTCCCACCACATTGATGCTTTTCCCTTCAACTGGTAGATGGAAGTTCTTCCTTCTTCTTGTGAGGAATAATTGTGCAATTGAAAGTACTTCCTCATGCACAATAGCCAAGTCTCAACATCCTCATATTTCTTGTGCTCACCATCAAAGGTAGGAGGCTTGATCTTATTCATTTCTCCTTGTAGTTCATCTTCCTCCGAACTCCTCTTATGTATTCTAACATGAGATAACCTTGTACTACTGTGTGCTCTTCTAACTGAGTGTCTTGGTGAGTGATGATGGTTTCTACCAACACCTTCATATTCTCCTCTTCTGGAATGAGATCTATGACTCCTTGATTTGTTTGATTCTGTCTCCTTATCCATTTTCTTCTTTAGGTTGTCCAAGCTTTGCAATAAATTGATGTTGAAGCCATCTTGATGCTCCTTGGATTTCATAACCCTCTAATTATCATCCTTATGGTTCTAAACATATATTTTTAGACTCTTTATTATTTCTACCAAATTCATGCTCTCCTCCTTGCCTTATCTATGCCCATTGAATTTTGTCCCTGCATTACCCATGTTGACACAGAAGCCCTTGAATTCATCTTCATGGTTTTATGTTCTCTATTCCTCCTCCACGTCTTTGTTCTCATTTTTTATTATGATATGTTATAATTTCCTTTAACTCTACACAATGGGAACACAATAAGATTTTTTAGACTAAATAATTTAACAAATCTATACAAACTATGCACAATTCTTCCCTTTCAGTACACCATAAATAGTCTTTTTGATTTCTTGTGAATTTGACTACCCAATTCAAATTTCTAGGTGAACATACAGACTCCTCTATCTAACACCTTTATAATTACTAAGTTATTTCTCAATTTTGAGTCATGATAAAAAAGTTATGGCCAATTAATTGTTACCCATTTACTCCTTTTCCACACCCTTCAACTAAGTGCAATTTTTAGTTGTGCCCATGCAACTTTGCACCTGCTCCTTTGGATTTTTGAAAGGATCTCAATAGGGTTCCTTCATGACCATATTTCAGATAATATTCCCTAGTTTGAGCTTCATTTGAGCTCTAGAATGCTAGAGAAAACATACTAAATTTTTAGGCCAATTTACCTTTTTATCCTTGAATGATAGAGGTGCCTTCTATGTCCTCCTGTGCACTTTTCGGTTCCCATATTTTGAATCTAAATCCACATATGTCTTCTATGGTTCAAGATATTTCCATGTACTACTCCTATGGCCCAATATGACTTACAAGAAGGAAGTTATGGCCTCTGGAGTAAACTAGTACCCAAATTTTACCTTGCATTGTTTGGCATATAACTTCCTCACACATGCTCCATTTGATGAATAATTTATATCGTTAGAAATATATCTCCTAGATATATCATTTTAGAAGTAAAAAATCTATGTCCTAGAAGGGCATACCATTTTTTTAAAATTTGGGCTTCTAAAAATGATGTTTAGGCTATTGAAAATGGCTTGCAAGTTAAACACCTAGAAAACACCAATGTTTTGAGCAAATTTTCAATATTTTATGAGAAATTGGATTAAATTTTGCTATCTGGGTTGTTGGTGTGGCATCCTGATCCACCTGGAACCCCCCATAATGATTCCATGCAATCTCCTTTCCCACATGGCCTTGCCCTATTAGCCCCTGTCACCTCTTGTACCCTCTCTTTCTCCTTTCCTTACCTCTACATGCAGACACATTCTTTAGTTTTCATGCCCCATAGTCCTTTATTTCCCATGCACTATATTATCATTGGGTTGTGAAGATGGTTGGTTCCCTTTCCGCACCCATTTTTCATAGCGTGTGGACTTGCACGTCGTTTAGATCCGACAATGGAGGATCGTAGGGGGTCAATGGAAATCAATGGTAGCCATTACATTTCGGTCCCCTTAACCTACCACTAGTACATTTGGGTCAAATTCCGATGACACGTTTGATGCAATTGCCACTTTTGTTTTTCAGGACAACGCCAAACAATAGACCCCCTCAAACGTCGTTTCACATGATGTCGCTTTTCCGACGACATAGACATTGTATCGATTTCGATGTTTCATATAGAAACATGTCATATCATATTTGACTCTCCAAACCCCATATATCCATCACTATGGCAATGTTAAAGACATCAAAATTTTGACATCCAATTTCACCGATCTCCACTACGTGGACGCCATGGGAGTGATATTACCATATGTCACAATTCTGAGTTATAGTAACATCTCTCAACCGATGACAAGCTATATATCACTGACGTTGGTGCCATGGGAGCGACATTACCATACATCACAATTTCGACTTATAGTAACGTCGCTCAACCGATGACAAGATATATATCACCGACGTTGGTGCCATGGGAGAGACATTACCATACGTCGCAATTCTGACTTAAAGTAACGTCTCTCAACCAACGAAACACTATATATCTCCAATGTATGTGCCATATGAGTGACGTTGCCAAACATCGCAATTCTGACGTCATGAAGGTATTTAAAAAAAATGTCAATTTATTTTTATTTTTTTGATATTTTTAAATTTTGCAACTAGAAAATTTTAAAATGAAGTAATTCCCTTGTATCATCCTAAAAAGGGTATATAATGAATAACCTGTTTAGTGATACTAATACAAATAGATGTAATCATTGAATATGGACTAATAAATATGATAAGCCCATACAAATGTTATGTTACCCTTGTTATATCGGCTTAATGAACATGATAATACTTATACCATTATCTCTACTAGTTACCTATGATAAGATAATGAAACCCATATATATAATTTTCTCCTATTTGATTACTCGATATAAGCTCATAAGTTTCCATGGTCTTACTTCACAACTTTCATATCATAACAATGTGATAAGCTTATATGTGGTTCTGAGCTTAACCCTATGTGTTTATCCATAATCAATTACACATGTTAATAGTAATGCTTATAATGTACTTAAGTTGGGAATCATAGTAATCAATACAAGCATGTGATATTTACTAGTATACACAACCTATACTTGAATATGATATTAAGCACTACTTATTACGATAGCTTAGTTATGGTTATTACTATGGAGATTGCACCCTTCTCTGTATTATAGTTGTACCAATATTAAGTAATTACAATGAAATCTGTGTAATACAATATGAACTATATGAATAATTACACATAATACCTAATGTTCAACATATCACTTACATATTACATTGGTTCCATATCACTTATATATGACATGCTTATTTCACATAATCTATGCCCTTTATATATACATTTAATGATCTATCCCTATTCAAAAAGATGGAACACATACTACTGTGATCATACCATATTCATACCTATCAACTTATGGTAATAGAAGTGATTTATGGGATTTAGTTGTGTTTCTACATATGAGATACAAGGAGCTTTGTACACATATGATGTAATCTTATTTCTATTCACCTATATGTGGTAATGTGAATGCCCCTTTATTCCATATTCATTGCACTCATCGGGTACATACATCACACAATAGGAGTAAATAAGGATATATAGGTATTACTAGTCCATGCATAAGTAATGGTTACCTTATTACCGTAATCTCTTACATGTTATAGTTATAAGGGTAATGATACTATCATAGATAAAGAATGGGCTTGTATTACTCACCATATAAAGAGGTTCATCATAAGCAATGAAAATCATAGATATAATTATGTATTGACACTAGTATAAGCATAGTTAAACAAAGTAGATCAATACTTATTAGTCATGTTAAAGATTTATTCGAATCACAATAGTTGTCTGAATTAGACATGTCATGTTAGTCTGAATTGAACACATAATATCCATAATAAACATGATTAGATTCAATATGGATTAGCTTATAGTTAATAATTGATGTCATTGCCTCAATAAGATTGGTATAATACAAGTAATAATCCAGTTAGTCTTAATATTCATATTGTATCTTTCTCATAATGATACCACTCTAATCATACATAAGCTTTATAGTGAGTTCGATAAGATGTAGATACGAGTTATGCTTTGAGTGCCATATCACATAGTTTCCATAACAAGATCTTAGTAATAAAGAGCTTAGTATGATTCCATGCATTGTGTTGTTTAGTGATGTTTGGTATAGGCTAAGAATAGAGAGAAGAATGGTCACAAGAAGGTGTGAGGAGGCTTCCTAGAGTAGTGTGCCCCAGGGATGATTTTAAGGATGGAAATTTATTTTAAAATGTAGAAACCTTGGTGAATCTTACTAATCATTCATATGAAAACTATAAATGTTTGGCGATATTTTTATAAAAATAATCAAATTTCTAAGTATTTTATATAATTTGTATAAAATTTTGGCGATTTTTATGGTAAAATGATTTTATCCTATAGAATTTGGGCGAATCATTTTTAGAATAACGAGTCATTTTTTGGGAAAAACCATGGAAAATTAGCCCATGAGCGAAATTTTGCCCCTAAAATCATCCATGGTGTTCCCTTGGTCAAAGTCATAGGAAAATTGTTAGAATTAGGGGAAAATAGAAACAAATAATGCCTTTTTATTTTTTTGTTCAAAATATCGACATATATGAGAAAATAAATAAATAGATCTAAATTAAATTATGAGTATAAACAAAATTTCTGAGTGAAAAGAAAAACCTCAAGATTACCTTCTGATCTAAGAAAGATGTACCAGTCACATGTGTGGATGAAAACCTTTATAATATGCTCAAAAATAGTTTTAGGTTCATGGACCAAACCTCTAGGGTTTGATCTATGTCATAAGGACTTAGGAACAATTTTTCCAAGGTATAGACCATAGCTAATAAGACAACTGCAGCAAGTAATCCACAAGAAGGGACAACAAGGTATTGACCATAGCTAATAAAACAAAACTAGGTACCCCACAAGAAGGGACAAAAAGAACTCCAAAAACTGAGATAACAAAACTCTCCATATCAAACAAGCAAACCCTCCATAAAAAACAATCCACATATATCAAATCCTCCATAACTGAAAAGAAGTATCATTAGATAAACACTCCAACCAATACCAAGACCCAACCAATACCAAGACCAAACTAATACCAAGACCAATACAAAACTCAGATCTGAAACTGTTACACTAAATGGGGAGGCTGCACCAACAAACTCATATATGAAACTATTACATCAAATGGAGAGGATGCACCAACAAAACTCAGATCTAAAACAATTACATCAAATAGAGAGGCCGCACCAACAAAAAAAATCAAATCTAAAATTGTTACATCAACTGGAGAGGCCGCACCAACAAAACAAAACTCAGATTTGAAAAGATAGTCCAAAAAGGAGGTTGCACCATCATCAAGAGAGAACAAATAAGGTGGCCGATACAAATAGGAGAGTGAGGAGTGAGTGAGTGTGAGTGTAATATAATGCTAGAGGGTAGGGTCTTATTTATAGTTAGGGAGGGGGGTTAGGGAAATTTAAAATTATAATTAAATATTGACATTTAATTAATATAAATAATAATTAAATGTCAATTAATATTAATATTAATTATAAAAACCCTAAACACATATAAAACCCCAATCACATAAATAAAACCTCAATCACATAAAACAACAAGGGGGTACTTTTTAAGAAAAATTCAAAGGGGGGTCCATAATGGAAAAACATGTCCACATGAGTCTCATAATGACCTATAAACTTTATCATCAGTGCATAAGGGGGTCCATCAACAATGTGGTCATGTCCATCTTCATAGGCACTCCTAGGTCTCATGGACCATCCTGGGAGATTGGAAGAGTATCACACATCAACACATCTTGGTATTACACCAAGATCTACCTGGTCAAAGACCAAGTTTCCCCAGAACACATATGGGGTCCCTAAAACACATCTAGGGTCTTATCCACCAAGGTAAAATACCAAGGATCAACCCATGCATTAGGAAGGGGTTCTCTGGAACACATCTAGGGGCCCTAGAACACATGTAGGGACTTATATCAACCTCCAAGGAACATATCTAAGGATCAATACAAGCACTTTGAAAGGATTCCATGGAACACATCCAGGGGCCCTAGATACATCTAGGGACTTATATCAACCACCAAGGAACATATCCTAGGATCAATCCAAGCACCGAGCAAGGATGATCCCTTAGGAACCTACCATTTGGATGACATTTTCTTCCCAGAAGGAAGTGAGAAGATGCCTAAAGTTCCCAATGATGGATCTAATAAAATTTGGGTTTCCCCCAAAGATAGTTTACTAAAGACTGGTTCACACTTCTTGTTGTCGCAAGAGTTGACTCTAGGTTGTAATAGAGCCAAGCCTTATCACATTTTGAATGAAATAATAATTTGTTGATTGGTCAGTCATATGAGGCTTCTATAACTAATGCTAAAACATGCCTTTCAATCATTTATAAATCAGAAACGAGAAGGCATGACCTCGTTTGCCTAATTTAATTAAATTAAGGAATATGGATAGAAGATAGGGGATGAAGAAATATAGAACAAAGAGTTAGGTATCTAATTCCAATAAGTCTAATCTTTATTTCAACAGAGGAATGAAAAATAGTTTCAAAAAACAACCATGCATATATATAACTTGTAATATAGGCAGAAAAAATCAAGCTACATGTCTTGTTTTTCTCACAGCATAAACAGAGGAAAAGTTGAACCCAACAGGCTGCCCAATAAATGACTACAATAGAGGTATTACTGAATTAGAGCCATTGCAAGCTGAATATGTAAAGGAAGGAAGAAAGAATCGATGTAAACCTTGAGAAAACAATACAAGAAAAGACAACATTACACAGTGATGAGGTATAGAATCTCTTAGCTTCTATTCTATATTTGATGAAAGAAATGGCATTACAAACCTAACCCCCAAAAGGCCCTCGGGCTATTCCCCCCTCGTCAAATAAATCTACAATCTATTTCTTTATAAAAATTTGGTCTCAATTGAAAAAACCTTTGGATTACCCACAACCTCTGCATACGTTATTGATTTTCAATTAGTTGTGCTGGCGCTTTGTTTGACTCTTCATTTTCTCCTGGATGCATGTCATATAATTTGTTCATATATTTGTTGTAGTTACCATAATAATTGACACTCGGATTTCGTTACCATCTGGCTCTTAAAACTCTCCAGCGAAGCCAAAATACGACTTTGGTTTTGTTTCAATAATAAGGGCATCCCTTCTTGTTGTGTGCTCACTGTTCAACAATTTTTAAATATGCCCTTGAGGCATTCACTAGATAGCCTAAAAATACAATTTCTGTAGCTTGAAATCCACAGGTACATCTCCACAAATTAATACCAAATCCGCTCCATCTCATATCCAACATGCCAGTTGTGATAACACACATGAGGAGAGAAATAAACCATAAATCATCATAATTGCTAGTATTTGGAATCGTGAATTTTCCAATGAGTGAATATATAGCAGGTACCGTGCAATGAGCTAACAAGGGTAAGGATGCCCATGATATCCTCTATATTCATTTGGAGGGCTTGAATGTTCTGCACCTCATACAGAAAATTGAAAGCCCAAATGATGTCGCTCATTTTCAAACAAACTAAGAATATGATATTCAACCAACTTGATATACACCCAAGCCAAGATCGGTTAAGAACAAAACTGATGGAAAAGCTTGCGATTAATAGTGATAATATTTCCAAACCAAAGTGTTAATCATGACGAAACAAGCACCCAGGCTCACCCTTCTCATCCCTTTCTATCATCTATTCATTTCCCACCTGCGTGTGAATATTCAAAAGATCGACTTCTACCTTTTTTCTTTAACAGAGGGATTTTTTATTTGACAATAAGAACCCTTTCCCATCGATGTTTGATGTGTATAATTGGAACCCCAACTTTGGGCCTTTGGGATTTGGGGGAAGGGAGGAGTGACTATTGAAATTCCTCTGGTGGTCAAAATCCCCGAAGTGGAGTGTGGCGCTCAGAACAGTGAGCAAGACAAAAATTAGCACGAGGAACCTTGAATTTGGAACCTTAATCTCTTTGTATTTATCTTGAACGTTTGGTTTCCTTTTCATCAAATGAGAAATATGGGAATCATCATGACGAGCCTTTTCATCCAATGAGTATGTTGATCCCTACTCCATGTAAATCACGGTGAGATGGATAAAGAATACGATGGTGGTTTTCAATGGATTTTTCCATGCTTAAATTTTCTTCTATGAATATTTTGACACTTTCCTTTCACTCTGAAGCATTTGTGCACCTATGAAAATGGTCATTTGAAGGCATTCACACACCTGTGAAAATGAGCATTTGGAAGCATTCACTCTTCAAAACAAACACCTGCGTGTCTTGTGTAAGTTGATTTATGGCTTTGACTGTTTGACTCATAAATATTGGGCTTCCTTTGCTAACTCTGGCAATGGCACCTGTTTTACTCGACGTTGTCGATGTTCAGACAGATGGTGCATGGCTTTGGTCCTCCCGTGTGAGTTGTCTTGTGACTTGGAATGTGTGTGGATTTCGGTGGATAGTTTGGAGATTGGATGTGAAGGGTAGTTGACCCAATAATTTTTATAAAAGATAATTGGTGCAAAGGTTTGGCTAAATAAAAGTTTTTTCTCTTTTTTTACCAAACTTTAAAATAAAATAAAATATTAATTTTAAATTATATAAAATAATTTTAAATAATTAAAAAAAAACAAAACTTGTAATTTGGTTTTATAATTTGACACTTTTAGACTTATTTTGACAATCAAGGAATTGCGAATTAAGAACAGTAGGAGACCTTGGGAAACTTTAAAGCTTTGATATTTTGGCCAATTGTGACGCAAGGCTTTGATATTTTGATGGTAGAGAAGATCGAAAAAAATGGAGATAGGTTTAGAGGTTTTACTGCAATGGAAATGTTTGCGCCAAATGACGCAAGGACTTAACGGTTAAAAAAGATTCGCCAGGCGACAAGGTTCTAAAGCTAGTTGGCGCAACTGACATAAATTTTGGTGAGAGACACTACGTTCAAAAATTTTCAATATTTGTTCCAACATAGAATCCATCTAGGGATGGTGATTTCCTGCAAAGTGCCAATAACAGTGGATCACATGCCTTCATCCATTGGGTGACCTGAAATCAACCTTGTCAATCATGAACCCTGTCATTTTACTTATGCCTGTTTCGAAACCAAAACCATTTATTTACTGCAATTGAAGAGGTTTTTCACTCGCTGAAATGATATACATATTGCAAACTAAAAATATCCCCTTGTACAATGCATTCATTGGGATATGGAGTCATAATGCTTTAAAACATAACCATACTAGATGCCAAACTGAACTAGAAACATACGGAAAACCACCACTGTACTCTAATGCTCGAAGTAAATCTTATTAATATACATCACCTACTCTAACTGATATCACTGCTTTGTTCAAGTATAGGAAAATTTCCAAATCAACCAAGCGAATATCCAACTAACAAGCTTAATTATGCTTCCATCTTTGAGCACAAAAATGACAGGAGCAACTACAAATTTCAAAACATACCTTAGGAGCAGGTACTTACAGTCTTGAAATTCAGACCTCAAGAAGTCATAAATAAAAAAATTAATGCCCCATTTTGACTCCATATAAAATTCTACTGGATCGTAGAAGGGAAGATATACACCAATTTTGTAATTAATCCATACTTCCTCCTACTGGGAAAGCTGTATGAAATGCCTTTGCGCACTTTTCCCACTGCTGATTTTTTCTTCTTCTGGCGCAAAAATGTCGCATTGAAACTTACTGTCCTGTTTCTCATTAGTTGCTAAACAGGGAGGAGAGATAAATTGTTTTAGTAAACCCTACTTATCCTTCATCCGTTGTCCAAAGATCTTCTTGATAACTGTCATACATAGGCTAATTTCTTTTATGATGCTGCTGATTTCTTTCCTATTGAGCCAAAGTTTCTTGCTGCTCATCATCTTTAGAAACACTTTCATCATATTCATCAAAGAAAGGAAGTTTGTCATAAATTTTTGTGTACAAGAAAGAAGAAATATTCTCTTCTTGATCTTCTGGATACTTATCATAAACAGGTTGCTCATAGCATGTTCCAAAACATTGACTTTCAAAAATTTCTGTTTTGTGAGGATCTAGAAAAGATGGTTGAGCATTAACATACTGATTTTCATGAAGATTTACAACAATGACCATACTTGAAATCTCAATTGCATTTGGATGACTACAATTCTCCTGAAACTCTCCATGAAATGTCTTTTTGGCAACATACAATTCATCATATTTCAGGGCCTTTACTTGATCATGAAACTAATAAGGAAGGGATTTTTCCATAGAAAAATGACTATGTTCTATATCAACAAACAATGATTGTATATGGCCTTCCATAAGTTGTTGGTCTTCATGAATATCTAGACCAATGATTTCATCATCATGTTGTACAATTAAACTATTTTCAACATCATTAATATTAAAAAATGCATTATGAACGTATTCCTCTTGAACAACATAATTAAAAATAGAGTCATATATGAATGAGCTTGAATCTATCTCTTCATCTAAAAAAGCATTTTCATCCTCATTGTTGCAACAAATCTGGTTGCGATCTGTTTGAGAGCCTTCTTACCTTTCCGCTTCATCTTCATGGAGTTTGGTTTGATCTTCTTCTTCTTGAATATGATCACAAGAGCTATCATATTATGCTTCTTTATCAGCCAACTCTTCCTCATGCTGATCATTTTCATCAACTTGAGAAATTTCTAATATGTCTTCCTCCTCTTCAAGAGGATTTGTTTGATCTTTTTGTTTTATGAATTCTATATTGCAACAATCTTCAAAAATGAGTTCCGCTAAATAGATCCTCTTACAATGTTGATGAAAAACTGTGTGAAAATATTTCAATGAAGGAATACTGGAATGGGGTAAAGATTTATACCAGAGTCTAGCATCTCTTTCCAATGAAAAAATAAACAATTTCATGAGGACATATTCATGATGTACATCCAATTCATCCATGAGCTTGTGAAATTCAAGGAACTGTTGAGCAGGATTGTCGTCCACATATCCTCCAAATTTAGGAAGGACATCTTCCCAAATTTTAATGTCTAGAACAACGTTTGGTAAACCATAAACATTTGTAAAGTTCAGAGGAGAAAACCTCAAAGAAATCCGATCAACAAACGAATTTGAAATTTTGAGACCAATGGAGTCGCCAGTGAATCATGTAGATTTTTTGAACCAAGGAGTTACTAGGTGAATGATCACAGCCAATTGAATGCCTATCCCTTTTTCACCATCAAGGAATAGATCTAAACTTTTGTCATATCCCAAGGAAGATAAATTTGTTTCTCTGTCCCCAACAACGACGCTAGAAGATGTTGTCACAAGAGTTGACTCTAGGCTATAATAGAGCCAAGCCTTAGCACATTTTGAATGAAATAATAATTTGTTGATTGGTCAGTCATATAAGGTTTCTAGAACTAGTTCTGAAACATGCATTTCAATCATTTATAAATAAAAAATGAAAATGCATGACCTCATTTTCCTAATTTAATTAAATTAAGGAATATGGATAGAAGATAGGGGATGAAGAAAAATGGAACAAAGAGCTAAGTATCTAATTCCAATAAGTATAATTTTTATTTCAACAGAGGAATGACAAATAGTTTCAAAAAACAACCATGCATAAATATAACTTGTAATCTAGGTAGAAACAATCACGCTATAGGTCTTGTTTTTCTCACATCGTAAACAGAGGAAAAGATGAATGCAACAAGCTACCCAATAAATTACTACAACAGAGGTATTACTGAATTAGATCTATTTCAAGTTGAATATGTAAAGGAAGGAAGAAAGAATCGATGTAAACCTTGTGAAATTGATACAAGAAAAGACAAAATTACACAGTGACAAGGTATAGAATATCTTAACTTATGTTCTATATTTGCTGAAAGAAATGGAATTACAAACCCATCCCCCAAAAGGCCCTCAGGTTGTTACCCCCTCCTCGAATAAATATACAATCTATTTCTTTATACAAATTTGATCTCAATTGAAAAAACCCTTGGATTACACACAACCTCTACATACGTTATTGATTTTCAATCAGCTGTGCTCGTGCTTTGTCTGACTCTTCGTTTTCTCCTGGATGCATGTAATATATTTTGTTCATATATTTGTTGCAGTTACCATAATCATTAACACTCAGATTTTGTTACCATATGGCTCTTAAAAATCTCTAGCTAAGCCAAAATCTGACTTTGGTTTTGTTTCAATAAGAAGGGAAGCCCTTCTGTTGTGTGCTCACTGTTCAACAGTTTTTAAATATTCCCTTGAGGCACTCACTAAATAGCCCAAAAATATGATTTCTTCAGCTTGAAATCCACAGGTACAAGTCCAAAAATTAATACCAATTCCATTCCATCTCATCTCCAATACGCCAGTTGTGATAACACACATGAGGAGAGCAATAAACCATAAATTATCATAATTGCTAGTATCTGAAATTATAAATTTTCCAATGAGAGAATATATAGCAGGTACCACGCAATGGTCTAACAAGGGTAAGGACGCCCATGATATACTATGTATTCATTCAGGGGGATTTACTGTTCTACATTGCATACAAAAACTTGAAAGCCCAAATGATGTCGCTCATTTCCAAACACTCTAAGAATATGATATTCGAGCAACTTGATATATGCCCAAGCCAAGATCCATTAAGAACGAAACTGATGGAAAAACCAGCGATTAACAATGATAATATTTCTGAACTGAAGTGTTAATCATGACGAAACAAGCACCCAGGCTCGCCTTTCTCATCCCGTTCTATCATCTATTCATTTTCCACTTGCATGTGAATATTCAGAAGCTCAGATTCTGCCTTTTTTCTTTGATAGAGGGCGTTTTTATTTGACAGTCGAAACCCTTACCCATCGATGTTTGATACGTATTATTGGAACCCTGACTTCGGGCCTTCGATATTCGGGGGAAGGGAGGAGTGGCTATTGAAATTCCTCTGGTGGTCAAAATCCCTGAAGTGGAGCATGTCTCTCAGAATAGTGAGCAAGATGAAAATTAGCACGAGGAACCTTGAATTTGGAACCTTAATATCTTTGTATTTATATCGAATGTTTGGTTTCCTTTTCATCAAATGCGAAAAACGTGAACCATCACAAATAGCCTTTTCATCCAATGAGTATGCTGATCCCTACTCCATGTAAATCATAACAAGCTGGTGTTGACGGGTGTAAGTGACAAACCGTCAACTGGAGGTCAAATCCGGACCAGGGTTGTCTAAATAACCCAATCTGTTTGGAATGAAATGACCTGGTGGGTTTAATGTGAAGAAATTAAACATAAGAACAATAATTTACAAAATAGAGACAACAACAG
>CBVK0101625324.1:0-16053 GCA_900067695.1 Picea abies | reverse complement strand
TCACCATAGTTTTGTTGAGTTAAGAGGTTAGGAAGGTTCGTAGTGTGACAAATATTTTTAAAATGAGATCTAATCTGAGTATAGGATGGAAAATCTAAGAGAAAGTGATTTTCATATTCAACCTTCTTAGTGTCACAAAGGTGACACTTTCTTTTATCCCATGGCATTTTAGGAATTGACCAACACCCAGTTTCACTATGGAGCTCGTGAGAATTTGTTCTTATCTTAGCAATGCTTATTTTTTTCTCTACACTTGTCAGAACATATATATAATTTTGATCTTCTAGATAATATTGGAATGTGAAGAGACACACCCGGACTATGCTCTAACAATAGGAAATTTCAGAACGTAAGCAGTCCCTCTTGTTTTCTAAAAGAGGAGACTATAATTGAGAAAGAGATTTTGGTTTGTGTTGTATCAGAACAATACTTTTACTATATGATTAATAGAACAAGAGACATTGATGGAAATATTGGATTTAGATATGTGCATATAAGACTTATATTTATGAATATCTCTATTGTATGGATTTTATGGATCATGGTTTTATGAATTTCTTCTTTACTATGTTCTATATGTTTATACTGTCTGAATTTCCTCATTTAGTACAACAAATGTTGTAATGAGTAGGTCATGCATTTAATTTTCATTTTGTTGATTTCACTACTATATTAATCCAATTATTTGCATATATTGATTTCCTCTTTTGCAAGTAGTAATATTATTCAATGTACTCAGTTTCACTAGTTTTCTCCTGATCAGGATAGGTTATAATAGTCTAGAATTTCATTGATTACATTTTTAGATAACATTAGCTAGTTTTAAATTTAGATTTTAATTCATCTAAAACATTTTGTTCTCATATTCATATTTAGATCATTTTTATTTAGTGTGGAAACCAGGCCAACATATTGGTCAGAAATGCTATCCCAAATGAGAGTGGGTCTAATTGGGACCTTCCATCAGGCAATCTCCCTTACCTTCTTGACAGACCATTTGGACCCGTCAACATAAATGAAACTAGAAGGAGGGCCATCAAACTGAATGGTTGCTAAGAAATTACAAAACCCTACCTATTATATTTCGTTCATAAGCACTGATCGATCAACTAATTCTCACTATACCGACCCCTAAATATGTTTTATTACCTAGTTCATACTCTCTCAATATTGTTGCTCAGGTTTCCACTAAACGAGGTCCTACCCAGTCCAATCATATATCTCTAATTCCTGAAATACTATCAGATGCACAACTTAATAGAATAGTAAAGGAATCACATGAACGTGTGTTAAATTGCTAGTGGAGTAGGAAAACTAGCCAATCCTCTATTGTTTTTTTAGTAATTGAAGGACAAAGAATCCCTACAAGGGAAGAACCAATTCTTGAAATCCCATTTACCCATGAAGGAAGCCCTATTGTCGAGACACACAATTATCACCTATCTCAAGTCTTACAAGGAGTCTAGAAAACTTCATATTTTGATATGGAAACCTACTTACTTGTTGTTGGTGGTAGACCTCCCATTCCTCCCGAATCTCCACCTAGAACAACAAGAGGTGATCCCAAATATGAACCCGAAGGATAAGGAGAAGGTGGAATCCCTATAAATACTCAACCAATGTAAGGATTCAATGTTAATCAACCAAACTCGAAACAACAAAATAACCATCCATGGTTAGTTCCTGATGTTTTTGCATTTCCTAGGGTAGTACATGACATGCCTAAACATCTTGATATGTTCTTTCCCAAATTCGACCTAGATAAGAAATATTATGCAAAAGACCATTTTAATAAATTTTGCTTGTTGTAAGATGAATGAATGTGAAATATGAGGATGTATATTGTTTCCTTACACCTTTGAGAACAAAGCTTCGAACTGGTATTTTTTTTTAGCTCAACATTCTATCACCAGTTGGAATGCTTTTGAAACCACTTTCATTGAAAAGTTTGGTGAAGACAAGATCACTTCAACTCTGGTTCTATATATCTCCAGGATAAAAATGGATGGAAAAGAAAAAGTTAAGGATTTTAATCAAAGTTTTCTCACTTTAATGAATAAAATTCCTAAAGCTTCCAAAACTATTAAAGATGTTTCTATTGAATCTTATACTTCATCTCTCCTTGTTTCCATGGAATGTTTTGTAAAAAGGGATGATACAAATAATTTATAAGAAACCTTTAAATAAGTCATTAAAGTTGATAAGGACATGCTTATCCTGAAAGGTAACCCAAGAATTGAAGTTTCAAAAGAAAAAAAACTTTTAACAAAACCAAAACAAATGTGACCTAGCCTCTTGAAGATAAGAAATATTCAAAATCTATAGATACAGAAGCACTCCAAAGTATTGTGAATAAACTCTCCAATGAAATTATTGATCTAAAAAGGAACTGTGGAGAAGGATCTTCCAACCTCAATATTTTTTTCAAATTTCAACCCAAAAAATAAAAGAGCACTCCTCCTACCACTAAGGTGACCCCCACTTCTAAAGGCATAAACATGGAAGACTTTGTACAAGCCCTCAAGGCTTTGGAAATTGATACCCAAAATTAACCTAAAGAATAAGAGGAGGGAGAAGAACAAGAACAAGATCAATCTCAAGATTAATGAAACTAAAGAGAAGGAAGTCAAGTATTTCTAGGACATATCTTTTGGATTGGGAGAAGAAGAAGAGGAAGATGTTGGAGAAATTCATATGTCCCAAAACACGGTAACCATAAGGAGTGTAAGAAAGGTACCATATTCCAACCTTCCTTCATCTTTAGAAACTGCTAAGACAACAACCAACACCCAGAAGACACCCTCTGGTGATAAACATGTTACCTCTTTTTGGAGGCAGGCCAAAGTGAAAAATCAAGGCGATTTTGGGAAAGAAAGCATGCATGAGGAAAGAAACAACTGCAAGGAAGGACAACACACACATATGCATGGAAGACCTGACGACGCTAGGGTTAGGGTTTTGGTAATGTATTGTAAATGGATGAAGAGCAAAAAATGTATAAATATAGATACTAAGGTATCATAAGGGGTTCATTTTTTGTTGATCAGTAAGACTAGTCATCATTCTAGAGAGAAATATTGTAGCGAGTTGATATGGGATATTTTGTTTCTTTGTAAGTTATTGAGATAGAGAGGACTGAGGAGGGTATATCTTGAGGGTTATATCATAGGCTAAGGAGCTTGGTGCAATCTAGTCCGCCTTATATAGATCTTACCCAACTAAGGATAATTGTAAAACGCACGTCGTTGTAGTAACAAAGCGACTATAATAAAAGAGATGAGAGATAAATCTTTGTGAATGTACCCAGGAGGGGGTGAACCACGGTAACATCTATGTTAGGTGATGAATGCATGCATATATTTATTGTCTTAAGTAGTTATTGTTATGCTTAATGAATGAGTTTCTATATTTCTTGTTTATTTGCAAATGACGTTATATTGTGGTTACAAGTTATAATAGAGGCTCAATATATGGTTCTCATACCTTGCACTCAATCCTAAGTTGTAAACACATGAGTCTTACAACCACCCATTAAAGCTATCTTGGGTGAGACGACACAGGGCACTCTGTGCGCTGTGTTTCCTTTTGGTTTACAAGGAGGGCCGATAGTTTTAGAGGCCATGTTGGAAACCTAAACATACATGAACCCTAGGTCAATACAAACTCAAAAATAATAGAATAATAACCAATAAATGTTTTTTTTTTCTATTGGTAGTAATAAGAGAGGATTGAGTATATGGCATAAGTTGAAGATATGTTAGAGGTAGATCAAGAAAATATTAGGGAAGAAAGAAATGAGCTATTAAAAGGGGATGTTGAGACTATGGAATCCCACAAAAGAAAAGATTGAAAGCTAGATAAATACAAAAGAGATGGAGTTTGCACAAAAATATAACATAAACCCTAGAGTAACACCCCACAAATATCTTGAGATATACATGTTTACTAATTTACGCAAAGTCTTTTTCTGTGATTTTACAAAATTATTCTAGGAGTGGATACTACGGTTGAAGTATAACCACGCAACAAACTAGATTCAACAACTCAAGTGGACCCAATACAAATTGAGAAGTTACAACAGGTGAACAACAAATTAACCCGTGCAATATATTTTTAGCTTGACAATATTATGGCGGGTTTTATAACAGAGTTTGTAGTAGACACAACAAAGTTGTATAGTGCAGTGGAGCAAGAGTTTCTACATGGACCTCGAGGAATGTACATTTGATCGTTGTATACTTATATTAAAATACTGCTATATAACAAAGGGGTAATGACAGTTAGACAACTAAACTTCCCTGTGTGCATGGGGAAAGGGGGGAAGCATTGACAGAGAAAGAGGAGAAATGGAAGGAGGAAAGGATAAGGGCAAGAAGGAGGAACCCTTGGAACCAATCATGATGGATGACGACCAGATCAAGAAGATCATGGCGACAACTAGAAATATGTGTAGCAGAATACCCTACCAATACAAGGTAAATACCAAGAAGAGAGTCATAACCGTGAGGGAAGGCTTGGTGAGTGATGAGGAAGAGGTAGAGGATCTCCAAGCTGTGGAGAAGACTGAGGAAATCCTATGCGCAACATATGAGAGGAAGACAAGAGGTCCAAGAGTGGGAAGAGAAGGCAATAATCCTATCCATATTAATTTCAGTGTGGAACCCATAAACTCAGTGTGGAACCCATAAACCCATGTGCGACTAATACACCAAAGAGAACACCACCATTTAGAGAACCGAAGTGTAGAAGCAGTCAGACAATAGGAAGTACATATACACAAGGAACAACAACTAGAGGGGTCAGTTCAGGAATCACTAGTTAGGTATCTACACTGCGCAGAGGTAGTAGTTCAATGTTCAGAATGGCAGGACATGATCCCACCATCAGGTTACCATAATTTAAAGGAGAGGCATCGGAGGACCTGGAAAAACATTTGTTCATCTGTGAGAATATTTGGGAGGAAACCCAGATCACAGATGAAGACACTAAATTGGCACAACTAGTGATTACACTAAGGGATCACGCACTAGATTGGTATACGAGTTTAGCTACAAATAATCTAGAAGGGACAACCAGAAAAATTGCAGACATTAAGAAGTTACTGATAAATGATTTCCAGAAGCCGAGTTTAGAAGATCAGTACAATGCAATGTTTCAACATATAACTTACAATTTGAGATCGATAACGCCTAAGAAATGCCTAATATATTCTCACTAGTTGAATGTAATGTTTCTCAAGCAAGTCCATGTGACATATGGTACTTAGATTCAGGATGCAGTAACCACATGATAGGAAACATAGAATTGCTTTCTAGTTTGGATGAGTCAGTCCAAACCAAGATTAGACTTGGAACATATATCTAAGTCATTGTCTTAGGCAAAGGAAGTATAAACATTTTAACTAGACAACGAGAAAAAAAAATCATGTTTGATGTATATTATGTTTCTGGTCTGAAGCATAATATGATGAGTACAGGGAAACTGTTACAAAAATGATACAAAATCTACATGGAAGATAATCCCTGTGTGATCATGGATAAATGCCCAAGAAATCTTCTTATTGAAAAAATCCAGATAACAAGTAATAGGATGTTCCCATTCACATTGAACACAACCAAGAAGAAGAATACAACGCAAATTGTTGATAACGGAAAAAGTGTGCAGTTAGACACTACATTCATAGTGGAGAATAGTGCGTGTAGTTATAATGAAGAAAATAGTGTGCACACTATCAAGAAAGGAGAAAATGGCGCAGAGTTAAATGAAACATTCCAATCTGAAATACATGATGATTCCTGGTTATGGAATTTCAGATTTGGACATTTGAACTTTCGAGGTCTGAAGCTGCTACACACAAAGGATATGGTAAAAGGCTTACCATTGAATGAAAAACTAAAAAGGATATTTGAAGGCTGCATATTTGGAAAGCAACACAAAGAATAATTTCTAGCTAGAAAGTATTACAGAGAAAGAGCTCCACTGGAAATTGTACACTCAGACATGTATGGACCAATACAAACTCTGTCTATAGGAGGAAGTACTTATTTTCTAACATTCATTGATGATTTCTCAAGAAAGACATGGATTTATTTCCTAAAGCATAAATTTGATGCATTGAGTTGTTTTCAGCAGTTTAAATTGCTTATGGAGAAACATAGTGATTTTTACATCAAGTGTCTAAGAATGAACATAAGAGGAGAATACATTTCAAAAAAATTTCAAAACTTTTGTAAAGTTCATGGCATATACAATCAATTTACCACGCGATACACACCACAACAAAATGGTGTCGCAGAAAGAAAGAACATAACCATCATGGAAATGGCATGTAGTATGTTGACAACCAAACATTTTTCAAATGAGTATTGGGATGAGGCAGTAGAAACTGCAGTATACATATTGAACAAATGTTTGACAAAGAGTGTGAAGAACATAATTCTTCAGGAAGCATTGGCATGATCAAATCATAATGTGGCACATTTAAAAAAAAATTGGTTGCGTCGCATACGCACATGTTCCATATGAACTTAGAAGGAAGTTGGACAACAAAGGAAAAAAATGTATATTTTTTGGGTATTCTGAAGAAACAAAAGGATACAAGCTGTATGACCCTATCACAAGAAAATTCATAATCAACTGCGATGTTCAGTTTGTGGAGAATAAAGCATGGGATGGAACCATAGCAAAGACAATCAAAATTATTGATGTAATGGTGCATGATGACACATGAGATGAAGTGGTTCAAACACCATGTATAAGTTAGTGCGCAATCCCTTCTACACGTGGCACTGTGACACAAATTACCGCGAAAAATACTCCAGTAAGAATATCAGATGCGCAGTCTATACCTAGAGTGAAACAAACACCAACAAGCAGTCCGAGCAATTCAACATATCCAGATCCAACTTTAGCAAGTGTGTTACTAAGAAAGACAATAAGTCTACGCGGAATCTATAGTGAAGATGCAACAAATTCATTTTCAGTTTTTTCTCTGTTTTCGCAAATAGATGATCCATTAACCTTTGAAGAAGCAGTCAAAGATGATGTATGGGCAAAAGCCATGGATGAAGGAATCAGATGCATAGAGAAAAATTAAACATGGAAGCTGGTTGATGAACCTGAAGATAAGGATGTGATAAGTGTCAAATGGATTTATAAAACCAAGCAAGACGCAGAAGGAAATGTATAGAAGTAAGGCAAGATTAGTCGCAAGAGTCTTTACACATCAACCTGGAATTGATTTCAATGAAACATTTGCACCAGTGGAACGCATGGACACGGTCATAACAGTGTTAGCAATTGTCACACAATACAAATGACAAGTCTATCAGATGGATGTAAATTCAACATTCTTGAATGGAAACTTAGAAGAAGAAGTATATGTGGAACAACCACAAGGTTATGAGGTTTTAGGACAAGAAGACAAAGTATATAGATTGAAAAAAACATTGTATGGATTAAAGGAAGCTCCAAGAGTATGTTACAGTTGCATAGATTCATATTTCACACAGAATGGATTTTAGAGAAGTGAAAATGAGCTAACACTGTACATCAAATCAAATAAACAAGGTAATGTGTTAATTGTTTGTTTATATGTGGATGATTTGATATTTACAGATGATTTTGGCATAGAAGAATTCAAGACAGTCATGAAGGATGAATTTGAAATAACTGATTTGGGGCTTATAAGATATTTTTTTGGAATAGAAGTGCACCAATCCAAAACTGGTATATTTATGTAACAGTCCAAGTATGCACATGAAATATTGAAAAGATTCAATATGGTGAATTCAAAAGAAGAACCAACACCTGTCATAATAGGATTGAAGTTAAGAAAGGAAGATAAAGGGTCC
This sequence comes from Picea abies, assembly GCA_900067695.1. NCBI lineage: Eukaryota > Viridiplantae > Streptophyta > Pinopsida > Pinales > Pinaceae > Picea > Picea abies. The sequence continues at coordinate 8,200 of CBVK0101625324.1, read as the reverse complement.
AAGGTGGATCCCACACTGTTTAAAAGATGGTAGGCAGTCTTATGTATCTCACAGTGACAAGACCTGACATTATGTATGGAGTTAGCCTAATTTCAAGGTTCATGGAAACTCCAAAAGAATCACATTGGAAGGCAGGAAAGAGAATCCTGAGATATGTGAATGGAACAAAATATTTTGGTATTAAGTAATCAATTTCAAAAGATTTCAAACTCACTAGAGACACTGACAGTGATTTTGGAGGCAACATTAATGACAGGAAAAATACCTATGGGTACACATTTCATTTTGGAATAGGTATGGTATCATGGGAATCAAGGAAGCAACCCATAGTGACACTTTACGTTGTAGCTACAAGTGCAACTTGTCAAGCAATATGGATGAGAAGGATGTTAAAATATTTGTTGCAGGGACAACAGGAACCAAAAACAATATTCCGTGACAACAATTCAGCCATCATGTTATCAAAGAATCACGTGTTTCACAAGAAAACCAAGCACATTGATACAATGTATCATTTCATCATAAAATTGGTGAACAATAAAGAGATATGTTTAGAATTTTGCACGTCAAAAGAACAGATCGCAGACATTTTTACAAAGGCTTTAGCAAGAGATGCATTTCAGCATCAGCGCAGTAGACTAGGAGTCCGCGCAACAACAGATGAGTGATAGTAAAAATGAAAACTTAAATTTTTGATGTAATTTTCTTTTGTAATCCCACCAACTTATAATTAAGGGGGAGTGTTGGAAATTGTAATTACAAGTCGGTGAGATCTTCACGTCTCCACGAATTTGTCTATGAGTTATTTTGTCAGTAATTTGTCAGTCAGCCGAAATATCAGTTTGACAATCTGTAAGTGCCAAGTCACACATCTACTCAAAATTCAGTCGGCAAGTAGGAAGCTGTAAATGGAGCTGATACCTATCTTCTCAGGTTGATTTAAGTGGTTGAAGAGTAATTCGAATTAATGATAGTCGTTATTGTTGAGTCGGTCTTAGCTTCTGTAGGAAGTCTAAGTCTATGTTTATATAAGTATGAGTCCTTTAGTTAGTTGATGATGTTGAAGAGAAGCAGTTGATGCATAGAGAAGAAGCAGAGAGGTAGAGTGAACCAACAACAGCTGAAGAATTGACATAAGAAGTCATTAGAGCCGAAAATCATCTCTGTCATTGTATTTTGTATTCACGCACATTACCGAAGTTCATTAATTTCAAGCATTTTGTGTATTGACAAGTTTTTGTCTTATTTGTGAGTTTATGTGCTAAGCATAGCACTGTGTTATTCCACATTCAGAAAACCATTTCATTAAGTGTGTGTATTCACAATGCGCAACAAACTAAGCAGTCTGTGCACTGCGCAATAATCTTGAGAACTCTATTGCGTAGACTATTTGGTGTGCAGTATTTGAAACTATGTTGCGCAGTTGAAACTATGTTGCGCAGAGTACACTACGTGCATTGTTGATCCATTAGATCTCAACCTTCAAGCAGCCACTGCCCATGACATAAAAAGAAGTTTCATATATGTATCTGAAAGAAAAAATAGTTCCAAGTGCAACTATCAAGGCATGGAAAATAGGGGGATGAACAATAGACGTGCTAACGACCTATTGCTAGCCTTGTTTCCGAAAAGAGTAAGGGGAAAACAGAAACCCAACCGCCTGTAGCTTTAGAAAGACTAAGGAAAAATAAATTTAGAGGATGAAGTCACAAGAGCACATAGGAGTATGCGTGTCAGAACAAAGTACCATACACCTATTCCCCCATACTCCTATGTGTAAGATATATGTACCTCTCATCTTTACTCATTAATTTGGGGTTTTTACAAACGAAAAGAGTTTCTCTCGAGTTTAAAACTTTTAAGCTCATTAATTTGGGGTTTTTACAAACGAAAAGAGTTTCTCTCGAGTTTAAAACTTTTAAGCAATTTTAGTGTCGGGAAAGGATTTCTAGCAATTTGAAAATTTCAGAGCAGTTGATGTGGATAAGGACATAAGTTTTTCTCAATGTTTTGCAATTTATATTCGAATTGTAAGTAGAATTTTGCTTTGCACAAGTGCCTAAGAATTTTAATGAAATGATTGTATGTTGGAAATAATATTTTAAAGTTTTTATGGTTTTATTTTCTTCTTAATTTAAAACACGGCCATAGATTTATATTACAATAAAGAAAAGGTTTAATTTTAATGAAATGATTCTTTGATGGAAATAATATTTTAAAGTTTTTATGTTTTTATTTTTTTCTTAATTTAAAACACAACCATAGATTTATATTACAATAAAGAAAAGGTTAAATTTTACTTTTTATTAGTTACATAAAGCTATGGACCTCACCTATTTGATTTAATATAATATTAAGGCTTTATCATTTTCTTCTTGTTTCTTTTTTAAAATAAAATTATGGTTTAATATAATATTAAGGTTTTATCATTTTCTTCTTGTTTCTTTTTTGAAATAAAATTAATTAAGAAGAAAGTCTCATGTTTACTATTACAAAAATAATTAAACCATAAATTTAGTTGATAACAATGATATAGAATTTGGTTCAATATAGTATTACAATGATGATGGTACATATTGTGTTCAGTAGCAAAACAATAATGGCTTCCAACTCAGTAATTGAAGCATCAGCATTAGACGACGGAACCAGAGGAGTGTTCGATGAAGCAGAAGAAGATGTAGTTCTAGATGTATGTGAGGACCCGTGACATGAAGAACCAGAATTACTAGTGTTGTGGGTAGGTACAGAACTTACAAAACCAGGTTTTATGGGATCCGGTAACAACATAAACTGAGTTGAAAGCATCAGGTTGACTGTAGACATCGATGGGTGAAGTGAAGAGTTGGCTTGCGTACACAACAATCCAACATGGATGCATCTCAAGGCTTGTTCCTAATCGTTGCAAGTTTCAATTATTTTTGGATCAATCAAGTCTGCAATATTTCCTTGTTTGTATAATTCCCATGCCTGCATAATCAGAGCAGATAGCCAAATTGATATAATATATACACACATGATCCATAAAATTGACCATTAGTTTACACTGAATTGCAGATGTTAATATATATGGATTATGCCGAGACAAAGTATATTCATATCTAAACAGATCAGCAGTCAAACCCTAATCTCATATGACTTCGTTGAATGATGAATAGATGAACCAAATATCATGTCCGGATAACATTGATGTTGTCAATAGAATATATGATGGAAACAATATCTTACCCATTCTAAAAGGATCTGCATTTAAGGTGATAAATTAAAATCCATGTTTTTTCTTCCACTCAAGAGTTCCAGAAGAAGAATCCCAAAGCTATAAACATCATCTTTAACACAATTGTCCATGCATCGCATACTCTGGTGCCATATACCCTCTGCAAATTACAACGTCACTTGATAAAGTTGTTTGACAGTCACGTGATAAATCTGAAGTTGTTGTAGGAGATGACTTTAGAGACTATGGATGTTACTTTATACAGGCAGATGGTATGTGAAAGATCATGAGTTCGGGTTATATGGATATTCGAATTCAGATTGGATCGCGTGATCGCAAGAGTATTTCGACATGTTGCTTCAGTCTAGGCTCCAATATGGTTTCATGAGTATGTGGAAGCATGTGCAGCAAGGCGCGAAGCAGTGTGGCTTCCGAAATTGATGGCTATTGGATTGAATTTGACTTGTAGGTAAGACCTACAAGAAGAGGATGACAAGACTTGTTATGGAGGACAAGTGATGAAGTTAGCAGGTTGAAGATTCAATTGATATTCAGTGCTCGAGAGGGAGTTGGAAAGTTAGTTCCAGAGGGAGCTAGGTACTACACTAAGAAGTAGGAGGCTCCACCAGATGTAGGAAGCAGTCATGTGCGGCGCTCAGTACAATTGAAGCTGAGTATTTGGCAGCATGTGTAGTAGTAGTGTGGCTTCAGAAACTTATATCTGGTTTATTTGGTCTCGAGCTGGAGGTGACCTACATTTGGTGTGACAACCAGAGTTGCATGAAGTCGTCAGAGAACCCCATGGTCTATAACAAGTTGAAGCATATCGAGATCAGATATTACTATATCAAGGATATAGTGTAGGAGGGAGCAATGAGACTCCAGTTTCATGACTACAGAGGATCAAGTTGCATACGTGTTTACCAAGCCACCATTGAGAATGAAGTTCGAGTACTTCAGGGACAAGCTCGATGTAATCCCTCTTCAGAGGGAGTGATGGATTCAAATGTTATTGCACGGTAGTGGATGTCATGATGACATGTTGTAGCCATTGGAGAGCTACCCACCAACCCTAGATGCATGTTGAAGAGACGAGGTATAGATGTTATCACAAGGTATTGGATGTCATGCATAAAGTATCCAAGTTTTCTATGGGAAACTAGATAGTCTCATGATGACATGTTGTAGCTATTGGAGAGATAACCACCAGCCTGGATGCATGTTGTGAAGTCACAAGGGTGCACATGATGAGGTACATATGCATTGCAATGTAGTGGATGTCCTGGGGACATGTTGTAGTTATTTGAGAACTACCCACAGGCCTTGGATGCATTGGTTGTGAAGTCACAAGGATGCACATGATGAAGTACATATGCATTGCCAGGTAATAGATGTAATGGTGACATGTTGAAGCTATTTGAGAGCTACCCATAGATAATCTTCAAACGTAATCTTGGCATAATATAGAATGTCTCCCTCGGTGAGAAAGAGTGTTGATGTTTGGGAAGCATAGGAAATACATTCTACTAGATTGATCATTAATAATATCATTATTAATTATTAAAAAATATTATTAATTATATATTCTACTAGATTGATCATTAATAATATCATTATTAATTATTAAGAAATATTAGTAATTATAATATTATTAATGTAATAATATATTTATAATATAAAGTATATATATATATATATATATATATATATATATATAATAAAGTATAAAATACAAATATAAAATATATTTATATTACATGCATAATTAGGCGGCTAGGATTTCCCGTATTGAAATTCATGATTTAATCAATTTTTTAATTACAAATTCTAATCTTATGATCAACATTTAAAAATTAGCCATAACTTTTTTGCATTTATAAATGTTTCCTTTAACATGTTTACTTTTTCACATTTACTATTTAGAATTAAAAAATTACTCAACCATGTTTTCAATTGCCACTAATCATACTTATATTAATACAGCCAAGATTTTTGAACTTTTAGCATTTTACATTTTGAAATCACTTGACAAGTATGCATAGTGGAGAAATCACTTTTTACATTTTTACTATTACTTTTTCTACTTTTTCTTACACATGGGTTGTCCTTACATTTCACAACCTGCTATGGGAGGAGTGAAAATTAGTAAATTTTAAATTTCAATACGTAGCCTGCAGTTACACTGGTGTTTTTCAGTTTTTACATTTACTTCACGTATGAAGTAATTAAGTTGTCTCACCTGTGGTAACTTATAAAACGAGTGGAAAGAAATGAAGAGATTTCCATGACCTGACAAGAAGGGAGTCGGAACAAATGTGGCAGACTATTCCTGAGGAGATTAATATCAATGAATAAATTACATTTGCATTTGAATATGCATGCTATTACGCATCAAGGAAGGAGAAAGGAGACTGCTACTGCGCATCAACAAAGACTGCCAAACTCTGCCAAACTGAGGAGTTTGATTAGCAATTCTTGCTTGTCGAGACTGCCAAACTCTGTAATTCGGCTTCACTTTTTCACTGCATTTCTATTTTATGATACGTATTACGGCCTCAGCCTTTTGTATTAAGTTGTAACTCTTTGTTCAAATGTTTGTATTAAATAACGAAATCGCATGTAATCATAATTTTAAATCTATTGTTGGTTAATCTATGAATTGTGACCGCCAAACTTCCATTTCATTTAGGCATTGCTATTCGGCTTCACATTTTCAGGGCATTGCTATTTTATGATACAGCTTGAGCCTTTTAATTTAAGTTGTAACTCGTTCAAATATGTTTGGATTAAATAACAAAAACTCGTGTAATCATAATTCAGTACTATCCCAATGAAATTGGGTAAGTTTGTTTTATTTTTTTGTTTATGGGAAGGAGAAATTCCAATGGAATTATTTATTAAATTCAGTACTAACCCTTCAAGTGTACCTCCTTAGTCCCAAGCGAAATACTCTTTACATTATTACTATGGGTCGGTTGTTTATTAATATAAACAACTAACATATTGTTGGACACTTCGGGATATTCTGATTGTATTGTTTAATTATGGGATTCACAATATCTGATCACAATATCCCAAAGTCTCCAAAGAATAGGAGCAATGTTAGCATGCAAGACACTTTATTCTATTTGCATTCTCCTTAGTTTCGAGGTATGAAAGTCTGTAGACTATGATATCATTTAGATTTATATATCGTTTTATATATTTAGATTTATATATATTTTTATATAGTATGGAAACCATTATAATCTAATGTGCTTGATTAATAATTGCATGTCTTCGACCGTGAATAATATTTGCATTTCCCAACGTCTCCAAAGAATATAGCAGTCTCCTTAATTTCGAGGTACGAAAGTCTGTAGACTCTCGATATCATTTAGCTTTATATAATAGGAATCTCTCCTTTCTACGGTATTGTATATAGATTTTACAATTTGTGTATTGTATATAGATTTTACAATTTGTGTAGATTTAATGAGTAAGAATGTGTTTTGGGTGTGAGCTTATTGGAGTTTAATGATTAACAAGTTTAACCCAGACTATCCGATTGGGATTGGTTTAAATGGGTACGTAGGTTTAATGGACGCCATTGGGGTTTGGGTTTAAATGGGTCCGAATCAACTCTAGGTTCAATGCACGCGATTGGTCTAAATTCTATAGATTGGTCATTTCAATTTGGCCGATTGAGATATTATAATACTGCGCTCCGATTTAGATTTGATATTATAATACTGCGCTCTGATTTAGATTTAAGTGATTTGGATCCGACTAAGTAATGGTTTAAGACTACTCTTTAGTTCTTCACCCTGTGCAGCAAAGTCCATTAACCATTCATTTTCTTCTTCAGGCTCCTCCAACTACTGATATTCCATTGGCAGCATTTTCTACAAAGGATTGGCAGTATTTTCTACAAAGGATTCCTACATGAACACACCAGTTGGTGTGTCCCATGCGACTGCAACCTTAAGGCAGGATGCGTCTAGCAACATGCTTCCTCATGACACGTTAATCACATTAATATATTATAATTATAATTTTTAATAATTATAGATTTTCAAAATTATTATAATAATAAAGGTTAGGGTTAGAATAGGATGAAATTATGGTAATTTGTATTTATGATATCTTTATTTGAGACATAATGCTTATTTGTCAACTTTTCTAAAAATGTTTCAAGTAATCATTAAAATTGTTTAATTTAGATTTTATTATTATTTGTAGTTATTTATTTTAGTGTTTTGATTAAATATTTTTTTCCAATATTGTTGTATTATATTTTTTTCTAAAATATATTGCATATATCTTATAATTAATGTAACAAATGAATGTATTGTAAAACATGAGAAATTATTTTAGTTAGTTTAATAATTAAATGTATAGTAAATATGAAAAAAAATTACATTTTCAGAAATTTTATCGCTTTCAAATTAACATTTTGATAAATTTAGGATTAAGATATATCTAACCTGATTTTGGTATTCTCTACATTAACATGAATATATATACATTATATTTTGTAAGCTTATTAAAATTGCATTTCAGTATGAAGTGAATTATTTACATGATTGCTTTTTATTTCAATCATTAAATTACAATGGAAAAATTAATAAATGTTGGAAACGGTGACAACAAAGCTCATCCGTGAATAGGATTCTAGATCCTATAAACCAGGATTGGTTGTAACAAATGCAACCAAGTTAGAATATGGGTGAGATCAAATCAGGATTGGTTGTAACCAATGCACCTAAGTTAAAATATGGATGAGATTACATTTAATAGTCAGTTTCCAATATATTGCTATAAATTTGTATGCCCGTAGAGGCTGTGAGTGTGTCTGAGAGGAGTGAGCCTGTCTATAATCTCCATTAGCTGAATAATAAGATAATCGATACCTGCACTTGGTGGACATAGCCCAACATTTGGGTGAACCACGTAAATTGTTGTTGTTGTGTTATTTGTCTGCATGTATTGATTGTCTTATGGTAA